>CM061227.1:16209359-16433873 GCA_030844895.1 Ambrosia x helenae | reverse complement strand
TATGATCTACATTTGAATTTGAAAAAAAAATAAGAGAGAGGGGGGGGGGGGGGGAAGAATATATATAGGGAGAGAGAGAAGGGGGATAGTGAAAATGTCTATATTGCCTCTTTGAATATTATAATATAGTGGGTGATGTGGCTTAATATGGACCATGTATTGGGTTTTCAAGGTTTTTTCATTTGGGGGGTTTTTTGTGTATACTTCTGCTAATATATATATATATATATATAATATATATATATATATATATATATATATAGAGAGAGAGAGAGAGAGAGAGAGAGGATCCGGATCATTTTAGAACTCGGGCGAGTTGTGAAACCGTGAGAACTCCAACGTAAGATGTGAATTTTAAATTTTTTTATACAGTGATGTAATAACGCCCAACTCCGCAAAAAAAAAAATATGAAAATAAATAAATTATTTTACTACGGTTTTACACTGGTGTTAAAAAACGGCCACATAAATCATATAAGTAAATTAATATTTTTATTATGGTTTAATTTACAACCACAAATTCATTCTTGAATAAAATAAGTGTGGGTTATAAAATTAGTTCTCATGGTTCTCACAACTTAACCAAGTTCTCAAATGATCCCGTCCTTATATATATATATATGGGAAAGTTAATTTGAGAACACCTATATTTTGTGCGAACCGTGAGAACGGCATCTAAACCCATTCAAATTCAAAATTTCTTTTTACATTTATCTTTATTACTAAAATACAATCTCAAAAAAAAACAATTTACGCGTAAAAATTCAAACGTATACGAAAATAAATTGTTTTTTACACATGTGTAAATTTACTGTTTATACATGTGTAAGCTGTTTCATTTACACATGTGTAAAAAGTTAATTTGAAAGTGTTTTTGCAAGAAAAGATGAACTATTTGAAAAGAACATTCATTTATTAATGTTGTATTTTGATTATAATGATGTTTGTATTAAAAAAATTTGATTTGATTGATTTTTTTACTTGTTCTTGCGGTTCTCACAATATTTAGCATTCTCAAGATAACCCTCCCATATATATATATATATAGGGTAGGGATCATACAAGAACCAACTTTAGGGAGAGAACCAGAGAACCATTGTCAACACAAACAAAAAAAACCTAAAAACCCCACCTCCACCCCCTAAAAACCTAAACCCACCCACCTCACTCCCTAAAAACCTAAGCCCCCCCATCCCTCACACCGCCCCAACTCCCCCCCCCCCCCAATTGTGAAATGCACATGTGCAGCTAACCCCACACCCCCCAAAAACCAAAACGCTCCATCACATCCCCCCAAAAAGATACCCCCTCTTTCACCATACCCAAAAACTAAACCCTAAAGCTAAACCCATTAAAAAACTTAACTATAATAGTGAAATACACATGTGCATGTAGTACAATTATCTTATTTTATAGTTTTATATAGAGGTTTTTTTTAAGTTTATTCACCAACAACCCCAAAAAAAACCTAACCCTATTCCCATCATACCTAAAAACTAAACCCTAAAGCTAAACCCATGAAAAAAAACCTAACTATAATAGTGAAATGCACTTCGCGTTTATTTAAAGATCATTAAAAAAAAATTTCCACCTTATATATCATATCACGTCCATTTAATGATCATTTCATTATGTCAATTGATAATTTATTCAAAAGTGTGCTTTAATATTGAAATGCACATGTGCATACGGTATATGTATGTATATATATAACAGCAAAATGCACATGTGCATAAGACCTGACGTACTTATGACGTAAAAAGGCCATTTTTTGTATTTTTTTTGTATTTTTTTTATTTTTTTCAGAAGGATTAACACTAAAAAAAACATTTTGGTGTTTTTACTTTTTTTATTTTTTTAGGTTATATAATTTTTTATTTTTTTTATTTTTTTATTTTTTGGTGGAGGGGTTTTTGTGTTCACACTTGGTTTTTTGGTTCTCTCCCTAAGTGGTGGTTCTCAAATGATCCAAATCATATATATATATATATATATATATATATATATATATATATATAGGGAGTGGATAATATGGAAACCCCAAATAATGGAAAAACCCTGCAAAACTCTATTATGACCATTGATCATGTTTGATCAATGGTCCTTGATTAATTGTATATAATAATATAAAGCAAGTTGGATTATGTGGTTATAAATGAGAGCAAGGGTAATATGGTAATCTTAAAATAAGCAAGTTGGCCACTTAAATTTTCAGAATCATAGGTTTAAAAAGGTTGATTTGACATTTGTCAAATCATCACTCTCCTACTTTATGGCACTTTTCCAGCACCGATATTAACATACGTTAGTGCTGTGATAAAAAATTCTGACCTCGTGTGACACATCCCTAACATGTGTTAACAGACATATACTAAAAAGAACAACATAAAAAGAACATATAAAATGTATATTTAATTAAGAAATGATAAAAAATGCTCATTACAATCAATACTAAAAATGTATAAAAAAACTTTTCATACAAACATAATTATTTGCGAATGATAAAAACTATGATAACAACATAAAAAAGATCTAGCTATTCTTCGTTCTTGATACCCATCTTCATCTTTAACACAAAAACATCTCTTCACCTACAACAAAAAAAAAAAAAAAAGATAACACGTGTTAGTTGGCCTCTCCAAAACACATGATGAGACATCACTGACATGTGTAGTGTATTCTAAAACATATGTTCTACTGAAATAAAGTATGTCATATGAACCCTAACACATGTTAGTTGGGCATACACTAACGTATGTCATATGAACCCTAACACCTGTTAGTTAGGCATATACTAGCATGTGTTAGCATCACTAACATGTGTATAAACAAACACCAAATCTGTAGTGCCAAGTGTATATACTAACATGTGTTAACATCACTAACATGTGATAGGGCTTATACTAACATATGTTTTCTGAAATAATGTATGTCATATTAACCCTAAAAAGAATAAACCCTTTTTCAGTTTTCATAAAACCAGGAAACCAATTTATTCAAGCTAATTTAAACACCTCATTCACCAAAAGATTAAAAATTTATAATCTTTATAAAAAAAAATCATCACTTACCATAGTCACATCACCAACGCCGCCTTCTTCCTAATAGCCTAATAGCCCACATGTTAGTTGGGCTCCCCAATTAATATGAACCCTAACACCTGTTAGTTTGGCATATACTAGCATGTGTTAGCGTCACTAACATGTGTATAAAAAATATCACTTACCACAGCCACATCATTTACCACAGCCGCACCACTAACATGTGTATAAAACACATGTTAGTTGGGATCCTCAAACACAAAATCAAAAACTAATCACATGTGATCTATCAACCTCATGTCCCCAATTCAATAACGACCTAACATAAACAAAAAAATAAAAAAAGGTTAACATAAGTTTTTTTTTCCATTCAAGCATTTGATCAAACACTTGGTGTGCAACCAAAAACTATCCCCAAAATATTATTATTATTGTTATTCTAGCCAAACCCAAAACCTATTTCACCAAAAAATATTATTATTATTATTATTCTATTATATTACTTTAGTTTGTTATAAAAAAAACAAAACGTATACTAACAAAAAAAAAAGGAATCAAAACATTAAAGCTTACGTGTAGACAAAATCTTGTTAACAACAAACACATTTCAAAACATAACACCCTCGCAGTCATCTCACACTACGCCAAAATAGGCCTACGGCCACACTTTTTCAAAGACCGCTCTGCCACACTTTCAATTAAATGTGTGGCTAAAGGTCATTTTTCATATTTCAAAACCTTCAAGCATACTTTTAGCCACATATCTTATGTATTCATGTGACCATTGTATAACAGTTCAAAACTTTTAGTCACACTTTAAGAAAATAATTGTGACGCTTAGTAGCCACACTAGAAAACGTGTGGCCATTTGTGATCTACGGCCACATTATTTGTTTCATGTGACCAAAAACACATTTGGTCAAAACCTTTAGTCACACATTAAGAGAAAACCATGACATTTAGTAGCCACACTAGAAAAGTGTGGCTAAATGTGTTTTATAGCGACAATATTTGTTTGATGGTATGACTAAATGTTTAAACTTATGGCCACATATAATATAGTGTGACCAAAAGCTATACAATAACCATACTTAAAATTACAAAATTTCATGTGGTTTTAAATAAACATTTGTCGTATTATGGCCACGTTGTTTATTTTTGTGTAATGGAATGATAGCAAATGTCATGAAAAATATGTGTGACCAAAGGTTACGTAATAGCCACACTTAAAGTTACAAATATTCATATGGCTTTACATAACTATTAGCCACACTAATGTCATTGTTTATTTTTGTGTGACGAAATGATAGCAAATATCATGGGAAAAATATGCGTGATTAAAGGTTAGACAATAGCCACAATTAAAATGATAAAATTTAATGTGGCTTTATATAGCAATTAGCCACACCATTGTTACTTTGTTTTTTTGTTTCTTTTGTGTGTATGTGACAGAATAATAGTAATTGTCATGAAAAAAATATGTGTGACAAAAAAATAGAGGATAACCACTCTTAAATTACAAAATTTCATGTGACTATACATATTACATAAAACTTCCTTCTCATACTATTTATCTCTTAAAATTACAAAATTTCAATTTCCCTCCTAAAACTCCCCCTTAAAATGTTTCATCATAATACTTCCTTCTTAAATAATACTCTCAATTAAAAAAAGAGAATCAATATGTGGTTGTTATGTATGCAAGTTAGGTGTGAAACCCATAAAAACTATATAGTTTTGATCATAATATATTAAATCATTTATCTCCCTATTTTATCTCCTATTCAATCTTTTTAAGAATTACATTGATGGTGATGATGATCCTTTTTAAGAATGTTGAATCCCATATGCATACTCAAAATTAATTTCAACAAAGGATTTGGTACATGCTTCTTATTTCGTTAAAGAACGTTGTGAGACATTTATGCGATTGTTGTAATCATTTAAGGCATTAACAAAATAACACACCATAAACGATATATACTGTCATATTAAAGGATGCATAATACAATATAAAAGTATCCATTCTATAAAATTAAGATAAGATATACATTTTTACACACCCTAACGGATTGTTTCTTAAAATATCGGGGGTTTGTATATGTGTATTCTCAAAAAGTTTAGCAATAAAAAAATTAAAAAACCGAAACTAAAATCAATGCAGAGAAAAATCAATTGGGTTGTTTTGGTTTCTTAATTTTATATTTCTAAAATCAATGCAGAAAAATCAATTTTAAGAATGATTATTAACAGCAAGGTATGGATTTTTCTTTCCCAATTTTGAGAACGAAACATGTACTAACATTTTGTTGGAGTCACTTTTAGGTATGCATATGAGATTCAATATTCTTGAAAAGGATCATCATCGCCATCATCGAAGTTTTCAGAAAAAAGAGAGATTGTATACGAGATAAAATAAGGAGATAAATGATTGAATAGATTTTAATCAAAGCTATGTAATTTTGATAAGTTTTACACCTACCATAAACTACAACTCCATGTCACTTTCCATGTTAAAAAATTATATTATTTAACATAATCGTACATATAATATAAATTTGTAAAATACTAGTATTGTACCGAACTTGTACCAGTACCGTAAGTATCAGTACCGAAAATAATAAAAAGTAAGTACCCAAAAATGATTTGGTACCGAAAATTCGGTATCGGTACCGGTACAAGTCGCCGGTACTATTTACTCATCCGTAGTTGTAACTAGTTCAGTACCGGTATTCGGTACCATTTACTTATTATGTCAAATGGACCATTTTGGCCTTACTGGATCATAATGGAAAATAGTAGATTATATATGTCTTAATTCGGTACCGGTATTCGATACCATTTACTTATTATGTCCTAATGGACCATTTTGGCCTTACTGGATCATAATGGAAAATAGTAGATTATATATGTCTTAATGGACCATTTTGGACCTTAATAGATCATACATGTCTTAATAGACTTTTTAATGGATCATAATGGGTAATAGTAGATCATACATGTTTAATGGATCATAATAGGCCTTAATTGATCACAATGAACAATAGTGATCATATATGTCTTAATGGACCATATTGTGCCTTAATAGACCATACTCGACAATGGTAGATCATACATGTTTCAATGGACCATGATGGGCCTTAATAGACCATACATGTCTTAATTGACTTTTTAATGGACCATAATAGGTAATAGTAGATCATACATGTTTTAATGGACCATAATGGGCCATAATTGATCACAAAGGACAATGGTGATCATATATGTCTTAATGGACCATATTGTGCCTTAATAGACCATACTCGACAATGGTAGATCGTACATGTTTTCAATGGACCATGATGAGCCTTAATGGGTCACAATGAACAATGGCCGATAATACATGACTTAATTGACCATATTTGGGCTTAATGGATCCCAATGGACAATGGTAAATCATATATGTCTTAATATATCATATTGGGCCTTCATGGATCACAATGGAATATAGTAGATCATACATGTCTTAATGGACCATATTGGGCATTAATGGATTACAATGGACAATAGTATAGTATACATGTCTTCATGGGCCATATTAAACCTTAATGGATCACAATGGACAATAATAGTTATACATGTCTTAATGGGTTATATTTGGCCTTAATGGATCACAATCGAGAATAGCAGATCATACATGGCTTAGTTGACCTTATTGAGCCTTAGAGGATTACAAATGGGTAATAGTAGATCATATGTGTCTTAGTGGACCATATTGGACCTCAATAGATCAAAATAGTCAATTACAGATCATACATGTCATAATACGTCATATTAGGCCTTAATGGATCATAAAGGACTATAGTAGATCATACATGTTTAATTGGATCGTATTATGCCTTAATGAACCATAATGTGCAATAATAGATCATATATATCTTAATGGACCATATTATGCATTAATGGATCATATTGGGCTTTCATGGATGATAATAGACAAGAGTGGATCATATATATCTTAATGGACCATATTCTTAATATATCATAGTGAAAATAGTAAATCAAATATGTTTTTATAGACTATTGTGATCTAGTATGACTTACTACAAAGTCCAAACCAACCTAGCATATTAAGATGTAACATGATCCATTATGGTCTATCATTGCACATTATAATCTATTATACCGGTAAGTACCAACTTAATGTTATAGGTATATAATAGTTCACCGAGACATATAACGACTGGCAATGCTTAATATAATCCATTATTAAATACAAAAAAGGGAAAAAGACGATACTTTAGTATACCGAATACTAACTTACTATTAAAATAAGGGGAATTGGATTTTAATAACCCAAACTATTCGAAATTGGCCACTGGCACCCTCAACTAAAAAATTGGCCATATATAACCTGATCTATTGAGTTATTGGAATCTAGCACCCAGCTAACTGACGCCGTTAGTTGGGTTGCTGACGTGGCACAAGTTGCTGACATGGCACAAGTTGCTGACGTGGCATGCTGATGTGTGCTCGCGTGGATTGACACGTCAGCATGCCACGTCAGCGAACCCACTAACGGTGTTAGTATTTAACCGTTAGTGGGTGTTAGATTCCAATAAGTCAATATTTCAGGTTATATATGACCAATTTTTCAGTTGAAGGTGTCAATGGCCAATTTCAAATAGTTTAGGTTATTAAAATCCAATTCCCCTTAAAATAATTTATAATTATAGCTAACTACTTTAAAAAAAATTAAACAAAAAACAATGAATTTTGGTAAATAACTCTTTATATTCATTTTATGTAATTTTTTATAAATCTTTTAACAATTTAATAAAATGTTACAATATTTTCCTTACTGGTTTTGCCTCCTCATTTCCCACTCAACTTTTACCAATTTTTTTTCAAAACAAATTGAAATTCCCCCCCTATTGTTTATGTTTTCTCCCATCTTTGTTATTCCCTCTTTTACTACATCTCTCCCTTAACCAACCACAGAGGATTCTTCTTCTCCCATTCTTATTCTTCTCATAAAAAACCCTAACTCCCATCTTTGTTCTTCTCAACAAAACCTAGCGCAGAGTACAAGCTTCACATCCATGCCAAGGCGAGCCCTAAGTTGATTGCACATCATGAAATCGTGCTACATCGCCGCCGTTGGTCAGCTCCACAGTCTCTTCGCCATCTCTGTCCTTTTTTTCATTTTCTGACCCTTCATTGCTAAATTTCTCAAGGTGTTTACCCATTGGTATGCTTTATGTCTCTTTGTGTATATATATTTCTGTTAAATCATGTTATTGTGTGGGTTAGCCGTGTTGACCCGTTTATCCCCAATCTGAACCTGTTTATTTCATGTTGTGTTTTCATGGAATTTTAGACATTGCAGCCCCTGCTGCTAACTGAGTATTCTTTGTTGGTATCAGGATCTATGGAATCATAAGGAACTAGCCTAACAAGATTGCAGCATAAATGGAGAAGTTTCATCAATTGTATGTTTTAATGACAAGATTTTTACAGGTCATTCAGATGGTATGATAAAGGTACTTCCTTCACCCTTAGTCTTATTTTTAATACATATAATGATAATATTATATAGTCACCTATATAAGATCATGTGTAATGGTGGGTGAAATTTGGTGGGTGAAAGGGGCTTGAAATGGGCAAGCGGTGTAATGGTTAGTGAAAGGGGTATTTTTCTGATTGGCTATTTAAAAAAAAAAAAACATTGTGGCCACGTCGCGGCCTATGATTGACCCAATCCAAATTTGACCTACGCGAAATATTTCGCTTGAGAGGCTTTAGCGCCCCTTTAACCTATGGGGGGCGGTGTTACAATGTGAATGGGGTGCCAAATGCCCCCTTTCACGCCCAATTAACACATCATTACGCTTGGGCTAATCTAATTCAATAACTTTAGACTATTACTCCAATAATAATATTTCCTGTTTAAGGGAAATTGTTGAAAAACTAGACGGCCTTTACTAAATTCCACATAAATGCTTATATTTTATTTTTGGATTAATAAATCCTTGGACTTCTAAATGTGAAGGGAAAGAAATCTTTCTTTTATAAGGTTTAGAGACTTAAATCATATAAAACATAGAACTTTTACATTTTCACATATAACATATTTCTAAACCTACGGTGTAATTATAAAGAGCAGGTGACCTGAATTTTACTTTATGTGAGTAAACTTGTACTTCACCCAATAGGGATGTCATAATATGCAGTTTCTTATGTCGGTGAAACCCGCTTAAAAAACCTGAACTTGCGCAGTTGCGCGAGTAAGAATACCACTAGTTTGTTATTTAAAAATTAGTTAATTTCTACTTTACTTGATAAATTTGATTTTAATACTTAAACTCATTGGTTAGTGGAAGTTTGGACCATGAAGTTCACTTATGGAATGTAAATACATCAGAATACATAAGATATTATGATTTTTGCACTTACTAAACATTTTCTTTTTTATTACTACATCAAGGATGAATTATGAGTGATGGGTTCTCTTTCTAGCCGATTAAACAAATGGAAACTATTTAGGCTCTTAAGGGTTTACCATTTAATATATTTACATGGGATTTTCGACATATTTACCTATACATTGGTTGAACTAGTTTGTATTTCGTCTTTTAGCTGGGTCAAGATGGGTTCAGAGTTAGTTGAGGTGTTCAAGTTCATTAAAACCTTGAAATATTTTTGTAATACTACAGTTTTCATATTTATGTTTTGCACATTAGTTGTTCTAACTTTATACTAAGTTATTTATTTTGACACATTTTCCATCTCGATTTTGCCACCTATATGTGCACCAAGATGAAAGCTAGAGCATTATATGCCTCTTCTACATATGCTTACAGATATTCTTATGTGTGTACATCATCACTATTATCTTACGTCTGCATTATTTGTGTACAGATCACCTATTGCTTCCATTGCATTCATTATGAAGGTGAACTGCATGCAGTTGTTGCTGGCCATAAGGTCTGGATACCAATTTAACTACGTTCATGTCTCTTAAGATGTTTTTGTCTACCTATACCATTTCATTGAGCTTAACTTTATAATGTTGATTTTAGCATTTAAATTTCAACATTATTTATAAGCGATCCAATACTGTAGATAGTTTAATCTTCACTAGTAGTACAATACTACAATAAAACCTTGTTATCATGTAACTTCGACTTATTGGTACATACTAATTTTGTATTATTTTTATATATTTATAATTTCATGATGTCCAAATACTAAAGTTGGTCATAATTTAATCATGTAGGACATCAAGTATGTTGCTCAAGGCCGTCTACCCCTGTCTGAATTGATTGATGAACTATTGAAATCAGCCAAGGTAATTTGAAGACGCAAACCACTAATCAAAATCACAATTTTTTAAGAATTTTTTGAGAACCATTTCCATGTAAATAGGTTTTCGGACTCTATTTTTTTTAAAACAGGTCAAACGAGTAAAATGAGTTAAACAAGTAAAAATTGGTCTTAAGGTGTGTATCCATACGTGCGAGAAATGTAGAAAGTACAATTGGCTAGAATCTTGAAGTTTGTTATGAGATGTGGCTATTTTGATTCATTAACTTATGAATGGATCGGTTTAGGTTGTGACTTATTTCTTGTGTATTTGTCATTATATTTTTTTTTGTTAAGGCGTAACGGTTAAGAATGTGCTTTTTTGAAAGAAATTTGACACTTGTGTTTACTTTTGTTACTTGAAAACTTCAGGGGGCGGGTTCATAACCTGCTGCGAACACATTGGTTCTGTTATCTACATATGTGATGGCGGTTACTGGAACTGAAAAGTAGAATTTGCCAAAATCTTGGAAATGCAAAGTCGAATGTATGGATTGTGTTTAAAGAGCATGGAATGGAATATATTAAAAGTTGCTTCAACAATTGCTTCGTGACATAGTGCAAGTACTGCTACATTATGCAACACAGTGGGTTTGTTGTTGCAAGTGCTTGAAGTGATGATGCAGGTTTTTTTTGTAGTTGCTGCCATTATTTGTAGATAGCCTTAAATTAAAGTTTATGTTTTAGTATTTAAATTGAAAAATTATGTATGGATTTTTGTTTATTATTGTTAATATCATTTGGTTTTTAAGTTTTCTTATGTTTGTTGCCTTTTTTAATTACATGAAAATGACATGGAACCAGAAAAATTATGTGTGGCAAAAAGTTAGCTATTAGCCACACCTAAAATTACAAAGTTTGATGTGGCTTTACATGCTCATTAGCCACGTAATTGCCACTTTGTGTTTTTATGTATGACAGATTGATAGAATACGTCATGGGAAAAAATGCGTGATCAAAAGTTAGTCAATAGCTACTCTAAATTTAACAAAGTTCATGTGGCCTTACATATTTTATGGCCACACAATCTTCAATTTGTTTTTTATTGTGTGACAAAATGATAACAATTGTCATGGGAAAGAAAATTATGTGTGATCAAAGGTTAGCTAATAGCCACACTTGAAATCCAAAAATTGCTTTGTGTGTCTAAAAATAGTTTTTAGCCACACTTATCGTTAGTTGATGTGACTCTATAGTACAACTAACCATACAAAGAATAAATTCATGTGGCCATTACGATTCTATAGCCACACTTTTTTTGTAACTAATGTGGCTAAAACAAACTTTTTAGTATATTCATGTCACTCTACAACGGAAATGGTCACCCTTAAAGTAATTTCATGTGGCCGTTACGACCCTTTAGCCACACTTAATGGATATAATGACTGATTCTAGCAAGAAAAATTTTATCCTTTAGCCACACTTTTAATTTGCTACGGCCACTAAACGTGAAAGTGGCCGTATAGTACCTACGATGACTCGACCTTTGGTCACACTTGAGATGGAAAAAAAAAGTGTGACGAAAGGCATATGGTCACACATTTTGAGTGTGGCCGTAGGCTTATTTTGGCATAGTGTCAGAACAATCGAGCATTAAAACCTTCACTCTTTCTCATGCAATAACTTAATAATAATAATAATAATAATAATAATAATAATAATAATAATAATAATAATAATAACGAAACAGAAGTAATCTTGTTCAAAAACACGTTTCTTAGCAAAAGAGTGGTGCTTCTAAAACCACTTTGATTTAATAAAGAAGAATCTTCACAATGAAGATATATACACACTCTTCCCACACGTGCACACCTTTTGAAACTTTAGCAAACATATAATTAGTTTATATGTTTAGCAAACATATTATTATTAGTTTATATCTTCATCGAAACTTTGCCTCTGGAATCTAAATGTTTAGCAAACATATTTTAAATAACATATAATTAGTTTATTATTATTATTATTATTATCATGGAGACCAATAGTTTGAGGCACGAACAGAGCACAAAAAAAAGGAAAAAGAGAGAAGAGGAGAGAGAGAAACAGTACCTATGCTGGATTATTATTATTTGATGCTCTGTTGTGGTGGCGGTGGTGGTTGTGGTGATGGTGGTGGTGGTGGTTGTTTTAGAGAGTGACAGAGAGAGGATGGTAGAGAGCTAATAGTCTGTATTTGAATTTGAAAAAAAGGAATGAAGAGAGAGAGGTGGGAAAAATAATATATATAGGAAGAGAGAGAAAGGGGATAGTGTAAATGTCCAAAGTACCCCTTATAATATAATATGGTGTAATATTGACTTGGATGATGTGGCATAATATGGACCAAGGGTTGGGTTTCTTGAGGTTTTTCCATTTTGAGAGGTTTTCTCCATATACTTCCACTATATATATATATATATATATAAAGAGAGAGAGAGAGAGACAGAGAGGGGTTCGGATACAAAAGAGTGTTTTTGTGAGAAGAGTGAGAAATAAATGTGTCCATTAGATCACATAGATGGATGGATGAGATTAAATGAGTGGCAAACTTGTAAATTATCTTATAATCTAATTAAATTAATATGTGATATGGGGGTATATATGTAAAACACTTGATTTATATTAAAAACTCATTAATTAAAACCCTCTATTATAGGATCTTCTCCCTTTCTCACACCAGATCTCTCTCTACTCTCTCTTTATTGCCCACTTTTCTTTTTCATTCTCCATATCAATCGCCAGCCACTATTGGAGTGAGAAACAACGATTTATATCATGTACATGTGAAGGATGATGTCATATGTTTTTCTCTTTGGAACGCGTGCTTTGTTTTATTTTCAAAAGGAGCATTTAGTAAGTCTATGAATACCTTGTGACCTCATTAATTTGGTTTAGATCTGAGAGGGTTTAATGTACATTTTTAGATGCATCATGTACCAGTGAAAGTGAAAGTGAAGGATATTGTTATGTGTTTTCTCTTGGAACATGTGCTTTGGTTTAGATCTGAGAGGGCACTTTTGAAAGTTTGTCACAAGTAGATTTGTATTTGACTTTGTGACTCGTGACTCGTGACTCGTTTATGGTATTGTGTTTTATGTGTTCTGTGTTCTGTGTGGTTAATGATTGTTTATGGTATTGTGTTTTATGTGTATCACATCTGGTTAACATGAGTTTAACTTGAGTTTAAAACACAATGAGTTTAGATTAGTTAACATGAGTTTAAGACACACTAGGTTAGAACGAGTGTTATAAACAGATGGTTTTGATAGAACACAATAAGTTCTTATGGTAATTTAACATGAGTTTGAAACACACGACGTTTTTGATAAATCACAATAAGTTCTTATGTGTATTTAACATGAGTTTAAAACACATAAAATATGAGATTATAAAATCCCGAATATATCTCAAATTAACTATAGATTGAAATTTCCATAATCTTGAATAGTTATATAATTACTCTAATGCCCTTTAGACTTAAATAAAACATTGCCACATGTCACCCTCACAAGTCTTCTCACCCTTCTCACAAAACACACCCTTTGTACCCTAACCCCGTTTTGCCGTTAAAAAAAGTCAACAAACTTCCTGTAAATTTGACCTCTACTAAGCGAAGAGATCAAAAGTGTGCAGATTGTAAGAATCTTGTGGAGTATCTAGAAAGTATTGCCGAGTCAAGGTCCTTAATAGATGATGAGTTGGAGTCGAGGGCTAAGCCTAGGAAAGAATTGTTAAAGGAGGACCGGTTGAAGTCGTTAGATGTAAGGCAAAAGTCAAGGATTAAATGGGCATTGGATGGGGATGAAAACTCAAAATATTTCCACGGCATCATATGGCTTAATACAGCAAACAACCAGATCCATGGGGTTCGGTGTGAAGGTACGTGGATTGCAGATCCTACTCAGGCCAAGGACAAAGTAGCTGCCTTTTTTTCTGAGAAGTTCAGTGCAAAGATTGTATCGAGGCCTTTATTTAATTGCCTTAATATCAGCAGATAGTCAGACTAGGTATTGGACATAACTATAATATAAGCTAGATATAATCGTTATTATTATTACATCGGTTCAACATATCAACGCCGGTTCAAAGAAGACGCAATGGTCAATGATCATCAAGACGTACCGGTTCAAGTTGAAGACATAACGTTTCGTTTAAAGAATGTGACGGTTAACTTATAGGAATACTAGTATATATATGTACCATATGTATCATTGTTGCGGTTATCAAGTTTTGTATATCAAACCAAAACAACCGAAACAAATCCTTTGTAATCATACGATCATAATCATTAATATTATCAGTTTACTTTGCAAATCTGTATCTATCTTTTGTAAATCTTCCAACACTAGGATGTTGTTAGTTTAGATGCTCCTTTCTCGTTAGAGGAGATTACGAGGACGGTCTGGGATTGTGATGGCAGCTAAGCTATGGGGCCTAATGGATTTAATTTGACGTTTATTAAAAAGTTTTGGGGTGGTTTGAAACAAGATTTTCTGAGGTTGTATCAGGATTTCCATGAGAAGGGGTATATTAGTGAAGGTTGTTTCTCGGCCTTTATTGCTTTGATTCCAAAAGGTCGTGATCAGGTGACATTATTTGATTATCGTCCTATTAGTTTGGTGGGGTTGTTGAATAAGGTAATATCCAAGGTCTTGGTTCTTAGATTAAAAGTGGTGGTGTCGCGTCTTATCTCAGAGGAATAATCAGCGTTTTTAAGTGACCATAATATTCTGGATGGTCCTTTTATTTTAAATGAGACTATCTCTTGGTTGAAGAGGACTAGATCTAAGGGGATGTATTTTTAAAGTCGATATTGACAAAGCATATGACTCGCTTTGTTGGGATTTCTTAGAAGGTATGTTGGGACAAAGGAATTTTTCGGTAAAATGGAGAGGTTGGATTATGTCCTTAGTCAAGAACGTCCGTGCCTCAGTTCTGGTAAACGGGTCTCCTACGCATAAGTTTTTGTGCCAACGCGGGTTGCGCCAAGGTGATCCTTTGTCGCCTTTTTTGTTTATTATAGCTATGGAAGGTTTAACCTGTATCATGAAACAGGTGTCTTCGTTGGGGGTGTTTAAGGGAATCTGGGTGGGTGGTTCGGGTCCTCTAGTGTCCCAGTTCTGTTATGTCGATGATGTTGTCTTTTGTGGTGAGTGGTCCGAGTCTAATGCATTGGCTTTGAGGCCCTTATTGCGAGGCTTTTATCTCACATCCGGGCTGAGGATTAGTTTGGAAAAGAGTAGTGTTTATGGGTGGGTGTAGCGGAATGGGAGGTGACTGATATGGCTGGAATTCTAAGGTGCAAGTCGGGCCGTCTTCCTTTTATTCACCTTGGAATTCCTATTGCTTCCAATACGAATTTGACTAGAAACTGGGACCCGGTGATAGAAAAGTTCAAGAAACGATTATTGGCGTGGAAAGCTAAATGCCTTTCATATGGTGGCCGGATTACTCTATTGAAATCGGTGTTAAACTCCCTTTTATTGTACGTTTTTTCCCTTATTCAGAGTGCTTGTCCAAGTTGTTAACAGGCTGGAGCGGCTGAGGCGGACCTTTTTTTGGGGCGGTACTGATGAAGTTGACAAAATGAGTTGGGTAGCTTGGGATAATGTTGTTGCCCCAGTTAAGTATGGTGGGGTTGGTTTGGGTTCTCTCAGGGACGCCAATCTTAGCCTTCTATCAAAATGGTGGTGGAGGTTTAAGGCGAACCATGATTCTCTTTGGTGGAAAGTTGTTTGGTCGATTCATGGTACTAGCCGGGAATGGAATTACATTCCTGTGAAGTTGAGTATTGGTGACTGTAGGATCGACTAACGTGTCACCCGACAATCACGAGGGCTATATTCAAGGTGCGGAATCCCTTGAATATGTCTCAATAACAGAAACGGATATGAAACAATGAAAAACGAGTAATTACAACACACAAATGGGTCAAAAGATTCACGTTTATATCATTAAACAGAGCTCGAGTGTTACAATGAACAAACCTAGCAATCTCAGACCTGGGGAGGGTGTTTAGAGAGTGTGTGTGGCAAGAACTGATGATTAGGGCAATGATTGGGACTATTTATACCTCCCATACTCGTACAGACCCCTTTAGGTGAGTAGGAGGCTATCACACATTAACAACTAGCGAGTAGGGCTGTACTCGCTAGTAGCTTCATGCGAGTAGGGCTATACCACATCAAGACTGATGTGGTATAGGCTGTAAATGCCTAAAGCTAATGTGGTATAGGCCGTAAATGCCTAAACCCACACCGTACTCGCCTGAAGTGTCCCAAACGTCCCGAAACGCGTATAAACATCTCCAAACACCCCGAAATACGTCCAAACAACATATATACTAGCCTAGGGACATCATGCACTTACAGACTCCCCCTTGGACCAGGCTAGTATACGTACAAAGATTACATAAGACATCGTTTATACCAAAAGCAAACAACTTTACAGACTCGATAAGCAGAAACAAATACAGCTAAACACAAATGACTAGCAGCATCTTCTGTCTTCATCTTCAGCTTGACGTTGTTCTGACCCTTGTGATTCTCGACCAATCGCATCCTGCATGAACCTTGTTGGCGTAGAAAAACTGGATCACTCTTTGAAACTTCATCGCTTGATCGGCTTCAACTGGTAAATGCATGATTGGATGTTGGTACAACGTCTCCACGTCCTTCTCTGAGCAGTTGATCAACCACATAGGATCCCAAATTCTTAACTTTCTGCATGGGTTCGGACTGTTGCTCAAGACAATCACGGCTTCTGTAGTTGCTGCATCATAATGCCAGTAGTACAGCTTAGAAGAAAAATCTTGCTCAACTGGAACGATGGGAATCCTTGAGACACATTTCGGTGGCTTGATCTTGTGTTTCCAGATAGGCTTCAAAGTGAAAGGATGAATCTTGTCTGTTGGATATGATCTGGGATACTGAGGCTCGAAATCTTTCCATCCCTCTGAGCTTTCTCGCTTCAACTTTGTGTAAAAACCCTAAAGAGAAGCAGTTTTCTCTTTGTACAACGGATAATCGAGACGAACTAAATCACGAATGTACCAGAATGGCAGGCTCAGAATGTCTTTGTATTCCCTAAAGTACAATACACCTTCTTGCCATTTTACCCTGAGCATTCTTGTGTGACTCATGTACGCCCAGCTTATCACATTGCCAGACATCTTCGACAATCTTTTCTTGAAGATGGATGCTCGCTCGACTGGCTTTTTCTTCTCTTCGGGCTTGAACCATTTGGGATAACGCTCTCTAATTTTGTCATGTCGTGTCTTTACTTCATCAGGAACTTCAGCAGAGTCGGATTTCAACTTCTCTTCGGCCTCACGTACCATTTCTTCATCAATGTTTGGAATTCCAGCGCCCGAGTCATTTACAACGTACTCAGGAGTCGGTACGCTGGTTCCATCTTCGAGATCCACTTCATTGTACTCTGGATGCATTTCAGGAGGAACACTTTGACTTGCACGGGAAGATTCTCCAGATGCAAAGCCATATACTTTAGCCATATCCTCTGATGTCATCTCAGGTGGAATCTCTCCTTCTTCCAGATCATATTCAGGCATGGCAGGAGGTGGGAGCAAGTTACCTTCGTCATCATATGCAAAATAACAGTTTAGGGGCTCCACGTATTCAACTAGAACTATCGCTTTCTTCTTCACTTTATCACGTAGTTCTTGAATCTTGCTCATCATAGGTGCAGGCTCCCCCTTAGCAGAAGAACCTGCTTCGGGATCATTGCCTTTGCGATCATGACCTTTCTTTGTTCGTCTCGATGCAGAACCACCCGATGATCCGCCCCCGCCTGTGGCTCCAGGATCACCACCACCACCCTTTCCAACATCATCATCACCATCTGATTCATCATCATCGTCGTCCTCATCATCATCTTCCTCATCATCATTATCTTCATCATCATCATCATCACCAGCACCAGCCTCTGAACTAGGACCACCAGTGAGTCTAGGTTGAGTTCCAGTCAACTCATTTATCCTAGCTCTCAGCTCGGTATTTTCCTTTTCAGTCTTCGTGATCCTTCGCTCATTGTTCACATTGATCAGGCGAAGTTCACTATTTGAGACCTCCACACCTGCAAGTCTCTCCAAAGTACTTTGGTTCGACTGTATCAGCTGCTGATGAGATTCCATCATCAGCCTGTTCGACTCTATGACCTGCTGGTTAGATAATGTGAGCGCATCTACCGTCGTTCTCAGCTCTGTGTTAGACTGGATAGATTCTTCGATCAGCTCAAGCATTGCGTTCTCATTTTCTTCTATGCTTGCATTCTTCGTTCGCAATTCTGCTATATCACGTGCTTGCGCAGCTACTATGGCAGTTAGCTCGCTAATCTTTCTTTGAAGTTGTTCATTTGTAGCAGACGCAGACGAAGAGGTCTGATCGGATGACCCGGAAGCTGTGGGTCGAACTTTCTGTCTTATACTTCGGATCCTGTCACCAATAGTATTAGGAACAATCTGCGAGCTTGTCGCTGCCTCGGTAACTGAGACTGGCTCAGTGAAGATTACCGAAGCAGGCATTGACATAGTGACACTGGCAGGCATCGCTGCACTAACTGTAATAGGAGCCGAAGATGTCATTGCTGCTGTTGTTGTAGCTGTTGCTGTTGCCGCTTGAGAGGATTGAGTGACTGGATCCCTAAAAGCTTCAGGAAGGGTGAATCGTCTATTTCTTGGAGGTTTCACCGCTTGAGGTTTAACAGACATCGTCTTCTTACCTCGAACCCTGTCCTTCTTGGCAGTTGTCTTTTGTCTCTTTGCTGGAGGAGAAGAAGCAAGCTCTGCATCTATATCTGCAATAAGATCACCACTACCTGGAGTGAAAGTGGGATCTCTTGCAAGATCTCTCGCCTCGGCTGTGAGAGCTCTATCCTCTTATAGAGAGAGTACATCGGGTGAATCATCTTCTGTAGCTTCTGAGTCGTCATCTGCATCAGTTATGTCAACTGGTGTGTCTTCATCAACATGTGCTTTACCTCTTCCAGACTGAGAGGCATCAGGTTCTTGTGCAGTACCAGAAGGTTCAGAGAAGTCTAATAAATTCGGATCAAACTCCTCTTCATCACCTTCAGCCGTGTCAGAGATCCTGCCTGGGGCATTCTCACCCAACTCATCTATTTTACGCCCTATATTGTCCCCCTCTTTAAACACCAACCTGTGGATACAGAAGTCATCCTCTGAATCACTATCTTCGTGTCTCCACCTGTTGCCTGGTGGTGACACATAGTCTTCTCTCTTCAAGTGCCCATATAGTCGTCTATTCAGAGGATATTCAGACTTCGGCCGCCCTTTGTAACTTCTCATCCTGTTCATTTCAGCCTGAGTAATATCATCAGTCCCTATATACTCAGCAGGATGCTTCACCAAATCAGGTACTTGATTATCAATGATCAACTGTAAGAACCGGTGATAGACAATGAAAGACTTCTTTGTTGGCTTCATCAGTATGATTTCTTTTAAGTGGTGCAGAATCATCTTGGAGAAGTTAAATGGCTTGTTGAGTGTCAGAGCGACAATCGCAGAGGCCAATGTATCTCTTATCGCATCAAAAGCACCTTTTCTCGGACCAAGGCACTTCAAGACCACATGAGTAAGATATTTAATCTCCGGCGGAAGTAATCCTTTCTTCAGCATCGTCTATTTGACGACTTTACCCAAATACATCATCCTAAGAAAGCCGCCACGTATCAGAATAGCGTCAAACACTATAGGATCAGCATCAGAATCTCCAAACTGTAGCACTTCTCGAATTATCTGTTCGGTGACAATAACATCTTTTCCTTGAACCGAACTAGTAATCACGATCGGATCAGCCTTGGGATCAACCTTGGCGTTACGATAGAATTCCAGCAAGATATCCTTGTATGCAACGTGCTGCTTGGATATCGCATAGTGTATTCTCGATCGCTTTAAGAAGTCGATGACGCCTTGAAAGACTCTGCCTTTATCCAAAGTAATCGGTTCGAGAAAATCACAACAGTTGTGCTTTGGCGATGTCATCCAATTCTCCATCCTGTACACCAAAACGCGTAATAAGTATCATACATTGATCATATATTCATAAGCCGGACAAAAAACGGACTAAAACGGACAAAACTTGACAATTTTCGGTCAACGGAAGGTTATACGCGATTACAAAATTGTAATCGCTTGCTAAATATGCGAATAGGCCATTTTATACGCGAGTAGGATAGAATACACGCGAGTAGGGCAACTTACTCGCGAGTAGGCCAACAGTCAGACCAATATACATAGTTAGAGGATAAAACACACGATTAGGAGATAAGTTACCCTATTCGCTACATATTTCATGCGATTAGGGAAATAACTTTTCTAATCGCATGCCAGTTCACACGAATAGGATTTCTATTCGCGTGAAGGTGACAGTCTTAATCAAGTCTTGCAGTTTGTTTGATACAGGCCCGGATTCTTGTCACATTGAAGCCTATAACACCCAACTAACATAACCCCTATGAAATATTACGCAAATAGATCAGTTTCAAGGTTTAATTAGCCGGTTTTCAAAAACTAGGGTTCATAAGGATTGAAATTTGGGCTTTTTGATTTAGGATGATTTGAATCAAAAACTTAGTATGAACAGCAATCCTATGCCCCGATTAATAAACCCCTATGCCCATTAGTGATTAACAAACACATAAAATTGCCCAACGATCATGATTTTACCTCTTAGGGTTTCGTCCCTTAAAACAGAGATTTTAACCCTTGAATCATGATTTTAAGATCTGAAATTTGAAGATAATGTTACCTTTGTTGTGTAGAACAATAATCACAGATCAGAAAAACACGGGCCGGAATTTGATTGTGCTTCGGGTTAGAGGGAAACGAAGGGTAACAGTAATGGGTTTTGAAATAATGAGATGAAAAGTCAAACTGTTGGTCTTTATTCCCTGTTCCTAATCGCATGCACAAACTCACGAGTAGGTTCTACTCGTTTAATGATACACAAGAATACCCCTACTCGCTATACAGACACACACGAGTATATGCCCTATTCGCTAATTAGGTTCAAAAGTGTTATAAGAGGATAAGGGGTCCTACTCGCTTATAAGTTCAAGCGAGTAGCCTTATACGTGCATTAGAACGAAGTGATTACACGCTACTCGCCTGTTTATACTCGCGAGTAGGCATCCTAATTGTGTCTATTTTCACAGTAATTACCAAAATGCCCCTGCAGCACCATTTCTCGCATTTTTGACCCGTTAAGGTTCAAAACATGCGATTTTCACCACGTTTAAACACATAACACAGATGATGACTCATGACTTTGAAAAACTTTCATTTTCGACCCCCGTACTTAAGAGAAAGCACGGTTTTGACCCGGCAAAAACACAATTTTCGACAAGTTGATTTTCGGCGTTTTATTTGTGAAGAAGTAAGATTACAATGGATTAGGATTCCATCATTGGCAATCAAGAATGATTAATTAAGCTAAGCTAAGCATAAATAAAACAAAACGGGAGATCAACTAACTGTACACTAACATATTTTTGCGAGTTTCAACGGTTAGGGAATCATATCAGTGTACGGACTTTACTAGAACCCTTATATTTTTCAGTTTTTGCTTAAATTACCAATAAGCATCCTACAACAACTGTCGATATTGTTGTCCACCTAAACTCAAAATCAAGTTTTATCGCTAGGCACTTTAGATACGTTTAAGGTAATATTAAGGCTGAGATACAAGGTGTTCCCCGCCACGCGACACATTCCCGTATCAAGTCATGCCCAAAGCTTCCTCGTAACCGGTGAGTAAGCTGTTGTCATCCGTATTTTACAAGGAGTGGACTCAGTGGTGATCAGGTCTGCAGAAACGCTGCAACAGAGAGACCAGTGAGATCCAAACCAGGGTTCAAGTCAAATACCGTATATTTGATTTTTCACGATACGATGCTTTAGGTATATGATTTGATACCTTAGAGCGAATTCTCATTGAGAATAGGGTTTTGGCATATATGAATCTTTTTGCTCTTTTAGGATTCCCGGACGTCTCCTGATCAGAATTTATTCTATTTTTTGTTGTTTTTTTTTATTATTTTTTTTCAGGAGATGACATAGGGGTGTCTCAGTCGTAGGCTGCGACCCCAACATACGACACGTGTGCCATTCCTATTTATTCTGAGAGACGTCCAGTTCACCCCGGATGTACCAGTCTCTTAAAGACCATGAAACCTCGGATTTTGGCATGCTATCCAACGAGATTTCGGTGCCAAGACCATATGCCAACGCACGTTGATCCACACATGATTCAGTTAATTTAAGTTTATATCACCGTGCCGAACTTGGAAATGATTTTGAGCCTACCGACACATCATTGTAGAGGCTACCTATCAGTTCCAATATTTTTAAGATGATAAGGGTCCAGACAGTCCGACTGATTGGTTAATATCATCTTCCCATTTTCACCAAAGAAACTCATTTTTGCATTTTTTTTTTTTTGATTTTGGGATTTTCTCAAAAAAAAAATTTTGAATTTTTCTGAAATTTTCTCCCCCTAAAAATCTAAAAATTTGCGAAAAGACAATATTTTTGGATTTTTCTGATTTTTTTTAAAGAAAAATATTTACAAAAACGATTACCGATGAGGATCTAATCATGCTTAACTTTAATGCCGTTTAAGATTAACAAGTACTCAAAACGAGGACCGTCAAAAGCTTTGGTGAATAAATCGGCACGTTGGTAGTCTGTGTGGATTTTTACCATATCGATAAGTTTCTTTTCATAGCAATCGCGTATGAAATGATACTTAACCAAGATATGTTTCGCCTTGGAATGGTTAACTGAGTCTTTAGCAAGAGCTATAGCGGACTCATTGTCACAGTGAATGGGAGTATTAAGAAATTTCAAACCGTAGTCTCTCATTTGTTGCTGTATCCAAAGAACCTGGGTGTGACACCCGGCAAATTTTGGTTAACAACGCTGTCTAGATTAAAGTCAACCTTAGCGAGTCACGCGTATATTATACTTAACTGGGATAGTTGAGTCATGTTACGGTTCGGGAACTGTTAGTTTGGTATAGAGGATCATTAGATGTTAGTCTAAAGGCTCATTAGATGTCAGTCCTTAACCAAGTGTACAAAGGGTGACGATTCGTAGAATCATCAGAGCACAGGGAATATACAAGTCTCGAGTCCCGGGAATTGGTGAACGAGTGTGAATGTGTTTGTTTACAAGTATTATGTGTTTACAATCATTATATGACTTGTCGGTATGTGAAAATGTGTTAACATATGTTAAAACGGAGTTTAACGCACCAAACATGCTGAACCAGACCCTATAGGCAAATAGGAGTTGTATTCGCCTATAGGGTAGGCGAGTAGGGTCCCAATAGGGGCGAATAGGCCCTATTCACCTATACTAGGGGCGAATAGGATCCCTATTCGCCTGATGATGCTGCGTAATCGCCTATAACGTGCTGAACGACTAAAAACGCCTATAAATACAATACTTGACCTCCTAAACTTCATATTAATAACCCTAGTCGTCCCACAACTCGCCCAAACACACACACAACCTCTGGAACACGATTTTGGATCAAAACACAAGATTTCAAGCCTATTACATCAATCTAATACAAATCTAAGGTGTGGTTTTCATTCATGCAATCTTTAATAACATTTTTATTAAATCCCTAATGGTCCAGACCTGTTTATAAACGTAAATGTCTTCTGAAATTCGTTATTAATCATTGTTAATTGGATTCTAACTACTATGCATGTTGTATGTGTGTTTATGATTAAAAGATAGGGTTTTTATGATTCAAGAAGGATTGGTAACATGATATTAAGCTAGTTACAGATTAATAATGATAGCATGTTGAT
The DNA here is from genome assembly GCA_030844895.1 of Ambrosia x helenae. NCBI lineage: Eukaryota > Viridiplantae > Streptophyta > Magnoliopsida > Asterales > Asteraceae > Ambrosia > Ambrosia x helenae. The sequence goes on along the minus strand of CM061227.1, from coordinate 16,409,649 downwards.
GAAATCTGAGTAATTGTTCATTAGGGTTAGGGTTATGCATGTTAATGTGATGTTTCATGCTATGTATATTGTGTTTGGGTTACATGGTTGCATGCAGGACTGATAGAACGAGGTTAAGCTAAGGATTTTGATTGAAATATGTTTGATATAGTTGTTTGATTGATATTTGATGTTTACACACGTTCTGGATTGGATTTGGAGTGTTAAACGCGCAAAAAACCGGAACAGCTGTGCTATAGGCGAATAGGAACCCTAATCCCCTATACTATAGGCGATTAGGAGGCTATTCGCCTGAAGGGGAGCCCTAATCGCCTATAGTATAGGCGAATAGGATCCTATTCCCCTTTACTTCATGCATTTACGATCCTAAATGCTAGTTAAGCCCTGAATTGCATGCTTTACGACGTAATCGCCTATAAACTCATAAATTGCATACCAGATAGCCCTAATCGCCTATAGTATAGGCGATTAGCATTCCTAAATGCCTGTTGACCCACGTAATCACTAGTTGACTTTTCCTAATCGCCTGTACTGCTGCTGTAAGTGTAATATAGCGTTTCGGGACCCGATTTGACACCTAGGAACATGCTAGGAACCCCGTAACATATCTAATAACTTGGTAACATGTGTTCGGACTTATTTATGTGATACTTGAACTACGTGCTATAACTTGTTGGACTTTAACGTATGTTAAGTGTGTATTGCATGATTGTATGTTTGTGAGTACAATTATAACACGGGGAGTCTCGGGTCACCAATGGGATGTCGAGTCTTGTACATTGGGTTAATTTAACAGTCACGGTGTTTTCAAACGAACTTGGTTATGGTCTGGACATCTAGGGGCTAACTAACCTACGGGTTATTAGTCTAAGTACTTGTAACTGTCATATGTTAGGTCGCTGCTTTACGGGGCTAGCATAGCTTGCTGAGATTATTCGTGTTTCGAAGTAACGCAAACTAAGGTGAGTTTACGGCCCCTCTTTTAACTGGTTTCACTTTTCGGGGGAGAAAACATGTGTTAAACTGATGTTTTGGTAACAACTGTCATACTATGGGTTTTCTATGGTTTACTATACGATCTTGGAAGTCCCGGGGGAAACTATGAATGTGCGGGTTAGCACAACGGGGAAATGTGAATAGATCTATTGGGAATGACCAACCCCGCTCGTCGGCTTGGAGGGCCGGGCGAGTGCATATTGTCTCAAACAGGAACAGGTTTACTATTCGGGCACAACATCTGGGTTACGAGTTAGTAATGGTTTTCCAATCGTAGATGTAACAAAACATACGCCTAGCTAGCGTACTTTGGTTTGCAAATTGTTATAGTATGGACAGGTTGAACTTGGTACTTGATTACAAAACCTGTGAACTCACCAACATTTTTGTGCTGACGTAAACTCTTACATGTTTTCTCAGGTCGCTAAGGTAGCACAATGGAACTAGGGCGCTCGCGTCTGCACGGCGTCTAGTTAGGATTGCATGGTTTTCAAACATTGAATAAATTGGTTTACTTTTGGATTATGTTTTGAGAATAAGCTTCCGCTGTATTTGGGAATTTTAAACTATGTTTTTGAAATTGCATATGTTCATTTAGACTTGTTTATTGTGATCGTTGACTTGGATCCTGGTTTGTCATGCGCCTCGCGGTAAAACTCCGCAAGTGGATTTTGAGGGTGTGACACTGGGAGCGGCAGCTCGATGCTGCTACATATTCCGACTCGCAGGTGGATAAGGCGACTGAGGCTTGCTTCTTGCACTGCCACGAGACTAGTCTTGGTCCCAAAAACTGGCATCCAGCCGATGTGGATTTTAAGTCTGTCTTGCAACCGCCATAGTCAGCATCACTAAATGCGATGAGGTCAAACTTATCGTCATTAGGGTACCAAAGACCTTTGGTCGGACAACCCTTTAGATAACGTAAGATCCTCTTCACAGCAACCAGGTGGGACTGTTTTGGCCTTGACTGGTATCTTGATAGTAAGCATATCGCGAACATTATATCAGGTCTTGATGCAGTGAGGTACATGAGTGAGCCTATCATAGCTCGATAGAGAAAAGGATCAACGGTTTGTCCTTTCTCGTCAGGCCCAATCCCGTGATTGGTCTGAATCGGTGTGCCTACTGGAGTAGAGTCTTCCATCTGGAACCAGCTCAAGATGTCAGCAACGTATTTTGTCTGTTGAATGAAGATCCCCGACTCTTGTTGTTCTGCTTGTAGACCGAGGAAGAATTGCATCTCCCCCATCGAGCTCATCTCAAATTTATCCTGCATAAGCTTTTCGAATTCCCTGCACATGACATCATTAGTAGACCCAAAAATAATATCATCAACGTAAACCTGTACCAGAAGACGATCATCACCCTTTTCCTTGGTGAATAAGGTGCAATCCACGAGTCCACGTTTGAACCCGTTGGATATCAGATAGTTGCTAAGCATTTGGTACCATTCACGCGGTGCCTGATGGAGTCCGTACAACGCTTTGTTCAATTTGTAGACTTTTTCGCGATGAAGCGGATCCTCAAATCCCGGTGGCTGAGCAACATACACCTCTTCCTTCACGACACCATACAGAAAAGCACTTTTCACGTCCATTTGATACACCTTAAACCGTTTGTACGAAGCGTAAGCTAAGAACATCCGGATAGCTTCAAGGCGCGCAACTGGAGGTATACTTCGTTGTAATCTATTCCTTCGATTAGACGGAAGCCGAGGACAACTAATCGAGCCTTGTTTCTTATAATCACCCCGCGGTCATCCCGTTTACACTTGTAGACCCACTTTGTTCCAATTTTCTTCGAGCCTGGAGGTAAGTCAACTAAGTCCCACACTCCTAGCTTTTGGAACTGCTGAAGTTCGGCTTGCCTTGCTTCAATCCATGGTTCTTCCCTCAGTGCCTCTTGCACAGTTCTTGGTTCAGTTTGAGAAACATACAAGGCGAAGGACCAATCGTTCTGATGACCTGCTTTTCTGATTTCCGAGTAGAGTGCCAGAGTACCTGTATTATCACTTGGACTAGCATTTCTGAGCTGACTCCGCGTCATGACTCTGCTAGCTAGATTACCAATCACATTTTGCATTGGATGAGTGTCGTGAATCCGAGATTCCGGATGTGCCAGCACTGGATCATCCGAATGCAGATTAAGGTTCTCCAAACCTTGAGATAGATTTGTCTCTATGGTGCTTGAACTAGAAGGAGCAGCGGGTTGCATATTAAAACCGGAGAGATCGATCCGAAGACCTATCCCTGGAGCTGCTAAAGAAGAAGGACCAGCTTGATTGTTTCCTGTCGGATTTACTGGAGCTGTAGTGGTAGATTCACCATTTCCAGCTTGTTCCTCAGTGAGAGTTTCATGAGACTCTGCAAAATCGTCGTCGGAAGATGAAGATTCGAGAACCTCTGCTGACGCTTCCTGAAAAACTTCCTCAACTTCTACTGCTGCGGTTTTATCAGGGGGACCCGTGGATGCAGAGGCATCAGATGGAGCAGGCGCAGGTGCATTAACCACTATCGGACGCATTAGCAGAGAGCTAGCTGCGTTTTCACATTCGTAATACATTTGCACTACAGCATCATCCACCAAATTCTCCATGTTGAAAGAATCAAATAGACTCTTATAGTCGAACAACCAATCAAGTCCAACACCAGGTGCATTGGCAGTATAACGTTGAACATCGACATTAAGACAATATTCAACGTTGTTGGTTCTTTTGTTGTACACTCTTTTGTTGGGAGTGTTGTAACCAACAAAGAAACCTTCTTCTGCCTTTGCACCAAACTTCCCATCGGGATGTATCATGGTGCATGGAGCCCCGAAAGGTTCCAGAAACTCTAAGTTCGGTTTCCTTCGGTTCAGAAGCTCGTAAGAAGTTTTACCAAGCTTCTTTACCGTTAGAACCCTATTCAGAGTGTAACACGCGCAGTGAACTGCCTCGTTCCAGAAGATCACAGGCAAGTTCGAGTCTGCGAGCATAGTTCTGGCTGCCTCAATAAGAGTCCGATTCTTTCTTTCTGCAACCCCGTTTTGCTGAGGAGTGTATGGCGCTGTGAATTCATGATGAATACCCTTTTCTGCCCATAACGCCTCCATAGCGTGATTCTTGAACTCTGTTCCGTTATCGCTGAGGAGTGTATGGCTTGTGAGACTTTCTTTTCTGCTTCCCTTTCTTACATGAGACACAGATGTCGTTTAAATGAAAATTCTTAACAGAAACACCTTCCACCAGTTGATTCTGGACCAGATGGTTCATTTTCCTCAAGTGGATGTGTCCCATTCGTCTGTGCCACATTATCGATTCCTTTTCTGTCGCCTTTGACAGAAAACAAGTGACTTGACCTTTCGCTGTCATAGCTCGGCTCATATCCAGGATGTATAAGTTGTTGACCCTGGGAGCTGAGATCATGACCCACTCTTTTGGTATTTTGAATCCAGGCTTCAGAATGAAACATGCGTTGTCATCAAAGAACACAGTGAACTTCTTGTCACATATCTGCGAAACGCTCAGCAAGTTGTGGTCTATCTGTTTGACAAAGCTTATCTTTTCAAAGCTTACAATACCGTTGCTCATACTTCCTTCTTTTGTAATATAACCCCCTTTATTACCAGCAAAGGCAACATACCCCCCGATGATATTCTTTATGTCAAAAAGTAGGGATAAATCGCCTGTCATGTGCCCTGAAGCTCCACTATCAATAATCCATAGGCTACTGATAAGGCCCTGTGGAACTCCCTGCACAAACATTCAAAGTTCAGTGGTTAAGGGGGACCCAAGCCTTCACGGTCTTGGGTCTACCATCTTCATCTAACGTCGGAAAGTCAACCCATCTTCCATTTGGAGCTGGTGTTGTTTCCGATGGTACAGCAGTGCTTTCTCCAGCAGATGATTCTCCTCCTTTGGTTGGTGACTTGGGTCTCCAAATCTGTTCAGGTTTCTTTGGCTTGGGCTTCTTCTTCGCCTGTGGGCTAGAAGGTCCAGCCTTGGATTCCTTTGGAGGAACAGATTTTGGATCCACTTCAGACTTAACTGTACGTGGAGCAGCTTTAGGGTTGCCCAGCGGTTTAGCTGCAGCCTTTGCTGGTGGCTTAGGCGCTGCTTCAACCTTTGGAGGAACAGTGCTCCCCCTCAGCTGTGAACCCCTGCCATTAACTGGCTTTTGGTTCATAGCAATCTTGTTGCGGTTATCATAAACGACCTGCTTTCCCTTTTGTTTCTCTGAGAGTTTAGGGGAAACAGGTTGCTTGGATTTGCTAGAACTGGGAGGATCATCCACCTTTATCCTTTCTCGTCTCAATTCAGGGCACGCAGCAACTAAATGCCCACGTTCCCCGCACTTGTGACAGGATCTATATTCTTCAAATCTAGGAGATTCGGGTTTGGTCTCCTTTTTGTTCCTTTTGTTAGATGGGCCGGCAAATGAGTTTTTGTGTTTTAGATCCTCAAGACATCTTCTTTGCTGATCGACTTGAAGATCGTCGTTTCTTTCATTGCCGCTCGATCTAATGAACTCAGTTACATGCTTCTTCGGACTTTTTCTTTGAGCATGATTTTGAGGATTAACAGTGTTTGTCTTTTGATTTTTCTTGTTATTCTCATTAGGCTGATTAACCTGATCCTTTCTACCCTTACCCTTACCCTTCCTTTTATTCCAGGTTTCCTTTTCAACGGTAATGACAGATTCTTGCCAAATTTTGGCAACAAGACCAGGGGCGATACATCTGAGAGGGACTTCCTCATCGGCATGCACCCTTTCAGACCCTTTTAGTTTATAAAACACCTTAATCCTCCTACCATCCTCGATTTGCACTTTCGGTTCCAGTTCACTCAAGGTTTCAGTGGTAATGATATGATTCTCAAGAGGAACATCTTTAGTTTTAACCGGTGCATATCTCAGAAGTTTATCGAGCTCATCATCCGAAGAGTCAGTGTCATATACACTGATATCATCAGCTTTCTCACACAGATTGACAGCTTTAGCAGGAGTAGCAGCCTTAGTGACCTCAGCAGGTTTAGCTGCTTCAGTAACCTTGGCCGCCTCTGTAGCTTTTGCTGCCTCAGCTGCCACGTCCACTAGTTCCTCCTTCGGCAAGACATCAAAATTATGATTTTCGAATCTCACTGGAGGTGGACATTGAGAATATTTGGGACTGGTGGAGAAGGCTTCCTTGTCAGAGTGTTTTACTATGTGATCAAGGACATACTTGCAGTTTAAATAACTCTCAAGCTTCTTCCTGATCTTTTCATAGTCACAGTTAACAATGGCCAATTGTTTCTTAGTGTCTTCGACCTCATTGATGTAATTATTTATAGCAATTTGTTTGTTAGCCAAGGTTTTTGACAGTTCAGAAACATCCTTCTTATAATTTTCAATTGTACTAAGAATTTTTTTCTCCTTTTGTCTCAAGGAATCAATTGACCTTTGCAACGGACCAACATCAGCTTTGAAATTCAGATTTTCTCCAGTTAATTCTTTAATTCTGAATTTTAACTGATTACACTCTACACAATCTAATTTAATATCAGAAGAAGAACTTACCTTGTTCGACGATTCAGTAATGGCCATCAATGCATAATGAGCTGCTGTATTCTGAGCTCCAAAGAATTCGCCGAAGTTCTTCTCTGTGCAGTCAGCATCCACAAGAAACGATGTTTTACCAATTAGTGCATCTGCTTTAGCTAACAGATCCTCCAAATCATCTCCCATATCAGAATCGCACTCCGAGTCACACTCGAAGTATCTTCAACTCCAGCTGGTGCTTCAGACGCTTGTTGAGCAAAACAGGCTGCACCACCTTGAGGAGCTTCTTCTCCAATGATCAGATGGTTCCAGTTAAAACCTTCATCAGCTTGAATAACCAGGGCTTGACCTTGATTGTTGTTTGCAGGAGGCCTCTGGTTCCGGTTCTGGTTGTTGACTGGGACAATAGCACGCTCAGTATTAGGTTGTGCCTGAGCTTGCTGCCTCTGATTCTGATTCGCTCTGTTGTTGTTGAAGGGATTCTGATGTCCTTGCTGCTTAGGTCGGTCACATTCCCTTGCAAAATGCCCTTTTGTGCCACAGTTGTAGCATGTGACCTTTGTTTTGTCGAACCCAAACTTGGTGTTGTTATTGATCAAGACATCTCTCCTTCCCGTCCTGTCCATGTATTCCTTTGCCCTTCTCACCACGCTTGCGAAGTGCCATTGTATGTCTATCAGATCCATGCCGTCTTTATCAATCTGCAAGTAATCCTCCTGTGTAAGATGAGGATTCCCGATCTATCCAGCAACCAGTCCACTATAGGAGTTTACCAAGGTCGACAGTAGAGCCATGTGTTCTTGAGCTAGCTCTATAGTCACCTTTTCTAAACCCGCGGTGTTCAGCTGCTTTGGGACTGTGTTGGTCTGATAGCCACCTTGATTAGAAGTAGAAGCACCTCCATATCTACCATAACTTGTAGTTGGAGCCCCGCCAAAACCTGAAGAAGAAGGTCCACTAAAGTTTGCAGTTTCCTGCGCTGGTGCTGCGAGATGAGAAAACGGGTTAACACCAAACTGGTTAGTATTAAAATTCAAAGGATACGGGTTTGGTCCAAAAGGATATGTAGGAGGAGGAACATCAGCTGGGGGACCATAATTGTCAAAAGCATAAACCGGGTCCGGGTTAATCACAAAAGCGGTTTGCGGCTTGGTTCCACCCACGCTGGTGTCCTGGAGAGGATTCCCGTAATAGATACTGGGATTCTGTGGAATGAGCGCCTTGTTCGCCTTCGAATCTCCTCTATCTCCTTGTTCTCTAGCTCGGTAATGAACTCGTTGATGGTGAGAGTCTAATAAGCGTTGCTTGACTTCAAGATATCCAGCCATTGATGCCAATGAGGAGGTAGCGCCTCAGCAAATCTTTCTACAAGGTCTGCAGATGAGTATAAGACCCCGTACTGATACATTTCAGACATCAGATGGTAGTATCTAGCAGTCATGTCCCTCAGTGATTCGTTCCCGATAGCATTGAAGTTTTCGAACTCCTTCTTGAGTTGATCCATTTTAACCTTCCGCGTCTTCAGATTACCCTCATTTCGCTCAACCAGTGCTAACCAAAGCATCTGTGATGTTGTGCACTGAGCAAATTGATGAAGTATATCCTTGGAAAGAGCTTGCTTCAATGCCGCTATCGCCTTCTTCTCATAATTATACTTCTTCCTCTGATCTTCATTCATGTCTTCAATTGAGATCGGAGTTGTGGAATTCTCAACCATAGGCCTACTATACCCAGTCTCTATCGCTGACCACACGAGACCATCAATACCCTCAACATACGTTTGAAATCTGCCTTTCCAACCATGGTAGTCGGACATGTATTGCAATTTCGGCGCCCTATTCGAACTACCCGTCTCTAAGTCACTCATGAGAACGGAAGACAGATGATTCGTCTGTGAGTTTGCAGCAGCTGCGAGTGCCCAAGGATTTGCATTCAATGCCTGTTGTTGAGCCGCAAGCGCCCACGGATTGATTCCGGCAACATTCGCTTGCATCTGCGCTTGTTGCATCTGTTGCGCGTTTCGCTCAGCTGAGTATTGCCAAGGGTTTGTGGGTATGTTCGTTTGATTGTTCATTTGTTGGTTATTAGATTGCCTAGGTTGGTTCAGATGACCCCATGGGTTTGCCATATGTCAATATTTGTCAAAAGTCCGATACTTAGTCAAATTTTTCAGTTTCACGTCCTTTTAGGCGAGTAGGAACTCTATTTGTGTGTTTATAGGCGATTAGGGTGTAAATGCTAGTGTATGGGAACCTTTCACGCGAGTAGGAGCTATACCACACCTGATTTAGGCGAGTAGGCCTCTATTCGCTTGAAATAGAGGCGATTAGGGCTTTGATGTGTGATAGGAGCTGTAATCGCCTAAGGTATAGGCGAGTAGAGTTTTGATGTGTGATAGGAGCTGTAATCGCCTAAGATATAGGCGAATAGAAGCTAATTTCTTAAATTTTCTTGTAATTGTAGGATCGAATAACGCGTAATCCGACAATCACGGGGTTTATACTAGAGGTGCGGAATCCCTCTAATATGCTCTAATAACAGATACGATAATGAAACGATGACAAACGAGTAATCACAACACACACACGGGTCAAAAGATTATAGATTAATCACTAAAACAGAGCACGAGTGTTTACAGAGATCAAATCAGACCTTACAGACCATGGGAGGGTGTTTGGAGAGTGTGTGAGGCAAGAACTGATGATTAGGGCAATGATTGGGCCTATTTATACCTCCCGGGTACGAACAGCTCCATACTAGCGATTAGCAGACTCATGTGAGGCGAGTAGGGCTAATCGCCAATACAACAGGCCCAATCGCGTGAACAGTTACACGATTAGGGCCCTAATCGTGTGTAACTAACTGCTAATCGCATGCAGCATCCCGAACCCTCCAAAACGCGTACAAACATCTCCAAACACCCCGAAACACGTCCAAACAACTAATATACTAGCCTAGGGACATCATGTACTAACAGACCCCCCTTGGACCAGGCTAGTATACGTACAGAATTAACCAAAAGACAACGTTTATACCAATAGCAAACAACTTTACAGACTTGATAAACAGAAACGAATACAACTAAACAAAATGACAAGCAGCATCATCTGTCTTCATCTTCAGCTTGACGTTGTCTTGACCCTTGAGATTCTCGACCAATCGCATCCTGCATGAACTTTGTTGGCGTAGCAAAACTGGATCACTCTTTGAAACTTCATGGCTTGATCGGCTTCAGCTGGTAAGTGCATGATCAGATGTTGGTACAACGTCTCCACGTCCTTCTCTGAGCAATTTATCAACCACATAGGATCCCAAATCCTTATCTTTCTGCATGGGTTCGGACTGTTGCTCAAGACAATCACTGCTTCAGTGGTTGCTGCATCATAGTGCCAATAATACAGCTTCGAGGTAAAGTCTTGTTCAACTGGAATAATGGGAATCCTTGAAACGCATTTCGGTGGCTTGATCTTATGCTCCCAGATAGGCTTCAAGGTGAAAGGATGAATCTTGTCTGTCTGATACGACCTGGGATACTGAGGCTCGAACTCTTTCCATCCCTCTAAGCTCTCTCGCTTCAACTTTGTGTAAAAACCCTTAAGAGACGCAGATTTCTCTTCGTACAGCGGATAGTTGAGGCGAACTAAGTCACGAATGTACCAGAATGGCAGGCTCAGAATGTCTTTGTACTCCTCAAAGTACAATACACCTTCTTGCCATTTTACCCCGAGCATTCTTGTCTGACTCACGTACGCCCAGCTTATCACATTGCTAGACATCTTCGACAGTCTTTTCTTGAAGATGGATGCTCGCTCGACTGGCTTTTTCTTCTCTTCGGGCTTGAACCATTGGGGATACCGCTCTCTGATTTTGTCATGACGTATCTTTACTTCATTAGGAACTTCAGCAGAGTCGGATTTCAACTTCTCTTCGGCCTCACGTATCATATCTTCATCAATGTTTGGAATTCCAGCGCCCGAGTCATTTACAACATACTCAGGGGTCGGCACGCTGGTTCCTTCTTCGAGATCCACTTCATTGCACTCTGGATGCATCTCAGGAGGAACACTTTGACTTGCATTGGAAGATTCTCCAGATGCAAAGCCATATACTTTAGTCATATCCTCTGTTGTCATCTCAGGCGGAATCTCTCCTTCTTCCAGATCATATTCAGGCATGGCAGGGGGTGGGAGCAAGTTACCTTCGTCATCATATGCAAAATAACAGTTTAGAGGCTCTACGTCTTCAACAAGAACTATCGCTTTCTTCTTTACTTTATCACGTAGTTCTTGAATCTTGCTCCTCATAGGTGCTGGCTCCCCCTGAGCAAAAGAACCTGCCTCGGGATCATTGCCTTTGCGATCGTGACTTTTCTTCGTTCGTCCCGATGCAGACCCACCAGTTGATCCACCCCCGCCTGTGGCTCTGGGATCACCACCATCACCCTTACCATCATTGTTATCATCGTCATCAGACTCATCATCATCCTCTTCATCGTTATCGTCTTCTTCACTATCCTCATCATCATCATCAGCAGCAGTACTAGCTCCAGCTTCCGAACCACCAGTAAGTCTAGGTTGAGTTCCGGTCAATGCATTCAACCTAGTCCTTAGCCTTGAGTTTTGATTCTTATATTTGGTGATTCGACGCTCATTGTTCACATTTGTGAGCTGGAGATCACTGTACTTCTGTTCAACACCTGTAAGTCTAGCCACAGTACTTTGGTTAGACTGAATCAGCTGCTGATGTGATTCCATGAGCTGCTGATGTGATTCCATGACCTGCCTGTTCGACTCCAAGAGTTGCTGATTTGATAAAGTAAGAGCGTCGACAGTGGTTCTCAGCTCAGTGTTAGCAGTGATAGTGTCTCCAATCAATTCCAACATCGCCGTCTCGTTTTCTTCTATGTTGGCGTTGTTTCTCTTCATTTCAGCCATTTCCCGTGCTTGTGCAGCCACTATAGCAGTAAGTTCGTTGATTTGGCGCTGGAGTTGTTCGTTGGTTGTTGGAGTCGAAGATGAGGATTGGCTCGAAGGTTTAGCAGCTGTCGATCTTGCTGCTTCTTTCAACATTCGGATTCTATCACCTATCGGATTAGCGGCTAACTGTGAACTTGTCGCTTCAACGGTAACTGAGACTGGGTCAGTGAAGATTACCGAGGAAGGCATTGACATAGTCACACCCGCAGGCATAGCTGCACTGAAAGAGAGTGGGACGGACGATGTTGCCGCTGTTGTTGTTTCTGTTGCTGCTGTTGTTGTATCTGTTGCTGCTGTTGTTGCTAATACTGAAGAGGAAGCAGGAAGGCCAAAAGCATCTGGGAGATTCATACGCCTTCCCCTCAATTTCTTAGGCGTCTTCTCAGCCGCAGCTGCCTTTTCTGACATTCTCTTTTGACCCCTACTAACCTTCGTCGCTTTAGTCTTTTGTCTTTTCTGAGGAGGCGGCGTGCTAAGTTCAGCATCAATATCTGCAACAAGATCACCACTAACTGGAGTAAAAGTGGGATCTCTTGCAAGCTCTCTCGCCGCAGCCGTGCGGGCTCTATCCTCCTCAAGAGAAAGTATATCGGGCGAATCATCTTCTGTACGCTCTGAGTCGTCATCTTCATCATCAACTTCTTCAATGTTAACCAGGCCCTCGTCAATCTTGGCTTTGCCTTTGCCTGAACTGGATGGTTCATCTACATTCAGAAACTCAGTATCAAGCATATCATCATCTTGTCTTGATTCAGCATCACCCATATTGCCCGGTGCATTGGGTCCCAAAGCAACAGTGGGTCTCCCAATATTATCATCATCCTTGAATACCTGTCTGTGAATCTGAATATCGTCCTCTGACTCACTGTCGTCATGCCTCCATCTATTACCTGGAGGTGCCACATAGTTGTCTCTCATTAGGGAGGCGAACATTCTACGACTTGGGGGATATTCGGACTTTGGCTTATTCATGTACTGTAACATTCTCTTCATCTCAACTTCATCAATTTTCTTTATATTAATCAGCTCTTCTACCCGTTTCACCATGTTCGGGATCTGATTGTCAAGGATCATCTGCAGAAAGCGAGGATAAACAATAAAGGCATTCTCTGTCGGTTTTCGCAGAATCACTTCCTTGAGGTGATGCATAATCATTCCAGAGAAGTTGAACGTCTTGTTCAACGTCAATGCGACTATCGCTGATGCCAAAATGTCCTTGATTGCATCGAACGTTCCTTTGAGAGGTCCGAGACACTTTAACACCACGTGCGTCAGATACTTCATTTCTGGAGGAAGACACCCCTTTTGTAGCATCTCCTGCGCACGAACATCACCTGTATACTTCATCCGTAGGAATCCACCTCGTATCAAAATGGAATCGAATACGATTGGATCGTCTTTATCATCTTCAAATCTTAGAATCTCGCGAATCATGTCTTCAGTGATAATGACCTCCTTTCGTTGCACCGAGCTTCTGATAGTAGCTGGAATTGTGCTGACGTCGACTCTAGCATTCTGATAGAATTCCTGGAGAATGTTCTTGTAAGCCGCATAATCTGTAGATATGGCATATCTTATCTTTGAGCGCTTCAGATAGTCAATCACGCCTTCAAACCGCTTGCATTCCGGCTTCTTTACAGGTCTGAGAAAGGCAAGGCAGTTGTGCTTGGCCGAAGTACCGTATTGCATGATTCTGCAAGTCAAACACACCATAAATCATCAAAGACAGATCAAGGATATGAAAAACGGACAAAAACGGACAAAAACTTTGTTAACAGCTTGTTATAGGCGATTAGAGTTACTGTTTACGCGATTAGCAGATCAAAAGGCACGATTAGAATGATAATTATGCACGATTGACTACTAATCGCTGCACTATTCACGCGATTAGGACTTCAATCTGCCTATTCGCTATAAAATTCACACGATTAGATATCTAATCGCATGACAGTGCTTCGAACACTAGGATTTTATCAAGTCTGAAGTTTTTGTTGATTCGAGTCCGGATTTGTCACAATGAAGCCTATAACAACCCAACAATAAAACCCCTAACAATAATTACATTAACATGACAGAATCAGGGGTCAATTAAACGTTTCAAAAATTAGGGTTCATATGCTTTTTAAAATTGGGGCTTTCTGATTTGAGATGATTTGGATCAAAAACTTTGTATAAATAGGATCTAAGGGTGCCGATTAAGAAACCCTCATGCCCATTTATCATTATCAAGCTCGTATTTAGCCCCAACGATTCAATACATCTGACTTAGGGTTTCGGTTCGTATCACCCTGATTTAACCCAAGAAAAATGATGTTATGATCTGAAAGTTTGAGGATATGTTACCTTGATGATGTAGAACAAATTTCAAAGATCAAAGAATCACGGGCAACAGGTTTTGGTTACGTGCAGATTAGAGGGAACGAGTACACAGTGAATGGTTTTTGAAATAATGAGAAAAAAAAAATTCAAAGTGTTTCTTTTATACCTGATGCTAATCGCTTGATGTCACATGCGAGTAGGCCTCTATTCGTTTAAAGGAACACACGAATACGTCTAATCATGTATAACAGTGTACGAGTAGACGGTCTATAAGTCTGTAGTTGTATTTTGTGCATAATATGAGACACAAACCCTACTCGCCTATCCACTCATGCGATTAGGATGTAATCGCCTCAAGTAACACATGAGTGGAACATAAGTCACGCGATTGGCAACATAATCGCCCAAAATTTCTGGCGATTAGAACACTAAGAGCATTTAGTTTTCACACAAATTACCATTTTGCCCCTGCAGCACCAAAACTCACATTTTTGACCCGTTAAGGTTCAAAACATGCGTTTTTCACCACGTTTAAACACATAACACCGATGACGACTCATGACTTTGAAAAACTTTCATTTTCGACCCTTGTACTTGATAAAACATACGGTTTTGACCCGGCAAAAACACAAGTTTCCAATTAGTTCCCCCTTTTATTTTTCGGCGATTTATTCTTGAAGAAGTAAGATTACAATGGATTAGGATTCCAACATCGGCAATCAAGAATGATTAAATAAGCTAAACTAAGCGTAAATAAAATAAAACGGGAGATCAACTAACTGTACACTAACATATTTTTGCGAGTTTCAACGGTTAGGGAATCATATCAGTGTACGGACTTTACTAGAACCCTTATATTTTCAGTTTTCGCTTAAATTACCAATAAGCATCCTACAACAACTGTCGATATTGTTGTCCACCTAAACTCAAAATCAAGTTTTATCGCTAGGCACTTTAGATACGTTTAAGGTAATATTAAGGCTGAGATACAAGGTGTTCCCCGCCACGCGACACATTCCCGTATCAAGTCATGCACAAAGCTTCCTCGTAACCGGTGAGTAAGCTGTTGTCATCCGTATTTTACAAGGAGTGGACTCAGTGGTGATCAGGTCTGCAGAAACGCTGCAACAGAGAGACCAGTGAGATCCAAACCAGGGTACAAGTCAAATACCGTATATTTGATTTTTCACGGTACGATGCTTTAGGTATATGATTTGATACCTTAGAGCGAATTCTCATTGAGAATAGGGTTTTGGCATATATGAATCTTTTTGCTCTTTTAGGATTCCCGGACGTCTCCTGATCAGAATTTATTCTATTTTTTTTTTCAGGAAATGACATAGGGGTGTCTCAGTTGTAGGCTGCGACCCCAACGTACGACACGTGTGCCATTCCTATTTTATTCTGAGAGACGTCCAGTTCACCCAGATGTATCAACCTCTTAAAGTCCATGAAACCTCGGATTTTGGCATGCTATCAAACGAGATTTCGGTACCAAGACCATATGCCAACGCACGTTGATCCACACATGATTAAGATGATTTAGGTTTATATCACCGTGCCGAACTTGGAAATGATTTTGAGCCTACCGACACATCATTGTAGAGGCTACCTATCAGTTCCAGTATTTTTAAGATGATAAGGGTCCAGACAGTCCGACTGATTGGTTAATATCATCTTCCTCTTTTTCACCAAAGAAACTCATTTTTGCATTTTTCAATTTTTTTTTTATTTTGGGATTTTCTCTTTTTTTTTTTTTTGAATTTTTGCATTTTCTGAATGTTTTTGTATTTTTCTGAAATTTTCTCCCCCTAAAAATCTAAAAATTTGCGAAAAGACAATATTTTTGGATTTTTCTGATTTTTGAAAGAAAAATATTTACAAAAACGATTACCGATGAGGATCTAATCCTGCTTAACTTTAATGTCGTTTAAGATTAACAAGTACTCAAAACGAGGACCGTCAAAAGCTTTGGTGAATAAATCGGCACGTTGGTAGTCTGTGTGGATTTTTACCATATCGATAAGTTTCTTTTCATAGCAATCGCGTATGAAATGATACTTAACCAAGATATGTTTCGCCTTGGAATGGTTAACTGAGTCTTTAGCAAGAGCTATAGCGGACTCATTATCACAGTGAATGGGAGTATTAAGAAATTTCAAACCGTAGTCTCTCATTTGTTGCTGTATCCAAAGAACCTGGGAGCAGCAGCTCGATGCTGCTACATATTCCGACTCGCAGGTGGATAAGGCGACTGAGGCTTGCTTCTTGCACTGCCACGAGACTAGTCTTGGTCCCAAAAACTGGCATCCAGCCGATGTGGATTTTAAGTCTGTCTTGCATCCGCCATAGTCAGCATCACTAAATGCGATGAGGTCAAACTTATCGTCATTAGGGTACCAAAGACCTTTGGTCGGACAACCCTTTAGATAACGTAAGATCCTCTTCACAGCAACCAGGTGTGACTGTTTCGGCCTTGACTGGTATCTTGATAGTAAGCATGTCGCGAACATTATATCAGGTCTTGATGCAGTGAGGTACATGAGTGAGCCTATCATAGCTCGATAGAGAAAAGGATCAACGGTTTGTCCTTTCTCGTCAGGCCCAATCCCGTGATTGGTCTGAATCGGTGTGCCTAATGGAGTAGAGTCTTCCATCTGGAACCGGCTCAAGATGTCAGCAACGTATTTTGTCTGGTGGATGAAGATCCCCGACTCTTGTTGTTCTACTTGTAGACCGAGGAAGAATTGCATCTCCCCCATCGAGCTCATCTCAAATTTATCCTGCATAAGCTTTTCGAATTCCCTGCACATGACATCATTAGTAGACCCAAAAATAATATCATCAACATAAACCTGTACCAGAAGACGATCACCACCCTTTTCCTTGGTGAATAAGGTGCAGTCCACGAGTCCACGTTTGAACCCGTTGGATATCAGATAGTTGCTAAGCATTTGGTACCATTCACGCGGTGCCTGATGGAGTCCGTACAACGCTTTGTTCAATTTGTAGACTTTTTCGCGATGCAGCGGATCCTCAAAACCCGGTGGCTGAGCAACATACACCTCTTCCTTCACGACACCATACAGAAAAGCACTTTTCACGTCCATTTGATACACCTTAAACCGTTTGTACGAAGCGTAAGCTAAGAACATCCGAATAGCTTCTAGGCGCGCAACTGGAGCGTATACTTCGTTGTAATCTATTCCTTCGATTTGACGGAAGCCGAGGACAACTAATCGAGCCTTGTTTCTTATAATCACCCCGCGGTCATCCCGTTTACATTTGTAGACCCACTTTGTTCCAATCTTTTTCGAGCCTGGAGGTAAGTCAACTAAGTCCCACACTCCTAGCTTTTGGAACTGCTGAAGTTCGGCTTGCATTGCTTCAATCCATGGTTCTTCCCTCAGTGCCTCTTGCACAGTTCTTGGTTCAGTTTGAGAAACATACAAGGCGAAGGACCAATCATTCTGATGACCTGCTTTTCTAATTTCCGAGTAGAGTGCTAGAGTACCTGTATTGTCACTTGAACTAGCATTTCTGAGCTGACTGCGCGTCATGACTCTGCTAGTCGGATTACCAATCACATTTTGCATCGGATGAGTGTCGTGAATCCGAGATTCCGGATGTGCCGGCACTGGATCATCCGAATGCAAATTAAGGTTCTCCAAACCTTGAGATAGATTTGTCTCTGCTACGCTTGAACTAGAGGGAGCAGCGGGTTGCATATTAAAACCGGAGAGATCGATCCGAAGACCTATCCCTGGAGCTGCTGAAGAAGAAGGACCAGCTTGATTGTTTCCTGTCGGATTAACTGGAGCTGTAGTGGTAGATTCACCAATTCCAGCTTGTTCCTCAGTGAGAGTTTCATGAGACTCTGCAAAATCGTCATCGGAAGATGAAGATTCGAGAACCTCTGCTGACGCTTCCTGAAAAACTTCCTCAACTTCTGCTGCTGCGGTTTTATCAGGGGGACCCGTGGATGCAGAGGCATCAGATGGAGCAGGCGCAGGTGCATTAACCACGATCGGACGCATTAGCGGAGAGCTAGCTACGTTTTCACATTCGTAATACATTTGCGCTACAGCATCGTCCACCAAATTTTCCACGTTGAAGGAATCAAATAGACTCTTATAGTCAAACAACCAATCAGGTCCAACACCAGGTGCATTGGCAGTATAACGCTGAACATCGACATTAAGCCAATCTTCAACGTTGTTGGTTCTTTTGTTGTACACTCTTTTGTTGGGAGTGCTGTAACCAACAAAGAAACCTTCTTCTGCCTTTGCACCAAACTTCCCATCGGGATGTATCATGGTGCATGGAGCTCCGAAAGGTTCCAGAAACTCTAAGTTCGGTTTCCTTCGGTTCAGAAGCTCGTAAGAGGTTTTTCCAAGCTTCTTTACCGTTAGAACCCTATTCAGAGTATAACACGCGCAGTGAACTGCCTCGTTCCAGAAGATCACAGGCAAGTTCGAGTCTGCGAGCATAGTTCTGGCTGCCTCAATAAGAGTCCGATTCTTTCTTTCTGCAACCCTGTTTTGCTGAGGAGTGTATGGCGCTGTGAATTCATGATGAATACCTTTTTCTGCACATAACGCCTCCATAGCGTGATTCTTGAACTCTGTTCCGTTATCGCTTCTGATCCTACAGATCTTTAGCTGATATATATTTTCCAATTTAGTAAACAGATTCTTCAAGTAATCGAAAGTTTCACTCTTGTGCTTCATGCACACAACCCAAGAAAACCTAGAATAATCATCCGTAACCACTAAGCAGTATGAGTCACCGTTCTTGCTCTTTCGATTGACTGGGCCAAACAGGTCCATGTGCAGTCGTTCGAGAGGTAGACTAACTGAGTTTGTCTTCTTAGGCTTGTGAGACTTTCTTTTCTGCTTCCCTTTCTTACATGAGACACAGACATCGTTTAAATGAAAATTCTTAACAGAAACACCTTCCACTAGTTGGTTCTGGACCAGATGGTTCATTTTCCTCAAGTGGATGTGCCCCATTCGTCTATGCCACATTATCGATTCCTTCTCTGTCGCCTTTGACAGAAAACAAGTGACCTGACCTTTCGCAGTCATTGCTCGGCTCATGTCCAGGACGTATAAGTTGTTGACCCTGGGAGCTGAGATCATGACCCACTCTTTCGGTATTTTGAATCCAGGCTTCAGAATGAAACATGCGTTGTCATCAAAGAACACAGTGAACTTCTTGTCACATATCTGCGAAACGCTCAGCAAGTTGTGGTCTATCTGTTTGACAAAGCTTATCTTTTCAAAGCTTACAATACCGTTGCTCATACTTCCTTCTTTTGTAATATAACCCCCTTTATTACCAGCAAAGGCAACATACCCCCCATTGATATTCTTTATGTCAAAAAGCAGGGATAAATCGCCTGTCATGTGCCCTGAAGCTCCACTATCAACAATCCATAGGCTGCTGATAAGGCCCTGTGGAACTCCTTGCACAAACATTCAAAGTTCAGTGGTTAAGGGGGACCCAAGCCTTCACGGTCTTGGGTCTACCAACTTCATCTAACATCGGAAAGTCAACCCATCTTCCATTTGGTGTTGGCGTTGTTTCCGATGGTACAGCAGTGCTTTCTCCAGCAGATGATTCTCCTCCTTTGGTTGGTGACTTGGGTCTCCAAATCTGTTCAGGTTTCTTTGGCTTGGGCTTCTTCTTTGCCTGTGGGCTAGAAGGTCCAGCCTTGGATTCCTTTGGAGGAACAGATTTTGGATCCACTTCAGAATTAACTGTACGTGGAGCAGCTTTGGGGTTGCCCTGCGGTTTAGCTGCAGCCTTTGCTAGTGGCTTAGGCGCTGCTTCAACCTTTGGAGGAACAGTGCTCCCCCTCAGCTGTGGACCCCTGCCATCAACTGGCTTTTGGTTCATAACAATCTTGTTGCGGTTATCATAAACGACCTGCTTTCCCTTTTGTTTCTCTGAGAGTTTAGGGGAAACAGGTTGCTTGGATTTGCTAGAACTGGGAGGATCATCCACTTTGATCCTTTCTCGTCTCAATTCAGGGCACGCAGCAACTAAATGCCCACGTTCCCCGCACTTGTGACAGGATCTATATTCTTCAAACTTAGGAGATTCGGGTTTGGTCTCCTTTTTGTTCCTTTTGTTAGATGGAACGGCAAATGAGTTTTTATGTTTTAGATCCTCAAGACATCTTCTTTGCTGATCGACTTGAGGATCGTCATTTCTTTCAGTGCCGCTCGATCTAATGAACTCAGTTACATGTTTTTTCGGACCATTTCTCTGAGCTTGATTTTGAGGATTAACGGTGTTCGACTTTTGATTTTTCTTGTTATTTTCATTAGGCTGATTTCCCTGATCCTTTCTACCCTTACCCTTACCCTTGTTTTTACTCCAGGTTTCCTTTTCTACGGTAATGACAGATTCTTGCCAAATTTTGGCAACAAGACCAGGGGCGATACATCTGAGAGGGACTTCCTCATCAGCATGCACCCTTTCAGACCCTTTTAATTTATAAAACACCTTAATCCTCCTACCATCCTCGGTTTGCACTTTCGGTTCCAGTTCACTCAAGGTTTCAGTGGTAATGATATGATTCTCAAGAGGAACATCTTTAGTTTTGACCGGTGCATACCTAGGAGGTTCATGGAGCTCATCATCCGAAGTGTCAGTGTCATATACACTGATATCATCAGCTTTCTCACACAAATTGACAGCTTTAGCAGGAGTAGCAACCTTAGTGACTTCAGCAGGTTTAGCTGCTTCAGTAACCTTGGCCGCCTCTGCAGCTTTTGCTGCCTCAGCTGCCACGTCCACAAGTTCCTCCTTCGGCAAGACATCAAAATTGTGATTTTCGAATCTCACCGGAGGTGGACATTGAGAGTATTTGGGACTGGTGGAGAAGCCTTCCTTGTCAGAGTGTTCTACTATGTGATCAAGGACATACTTGCAGTTTAAATAACTCTCAAGCTTTTTCCTGATCTTTTCATAGTCACAGTTAACAATGGCCAATTGTTTCTTAGTGTCTTCGACCTCATTGATGTAATTATTTATAGCAATCTGTTTGTTAGCTAAGGTTTTTGACAGTTCAGAAACATCCTTTTTATAATTTTCAATTGTACTAAGAAAATTTTTCTCCTTTTGTCTCAAGGAATCAATTGACCTTTGCAACGGACATACATCGCCGTAGTTCTTCTCTGTGCAGTCAGCATCCACTAGAAACGATCTTTTACCGATCAATGCATCTGCTTCAGCTAACAAATCCTCCAAATCTTCTCCACTATCAGAATCGCACTCTGAGTCACAGTCAGACACCTCGGTTTCAGAAGTGATGATGTCAGACTGACTCGAAGTTTCTTCAACTTCGGCTGGTGCTTCAGACGCTTGTTGAGCAAAACAGGCTGCACCACCTTGAGGAGCTTCTTCTCCGATGATCAGATGGTTCCAGTTATAGCCTTCATCAGCTTGAATAACCATGGCTTGACCTTGATTGTTGTTTGCAGGCGGCCTCTGGTTCTGATTCTGGTTGTTGACTGGGACAATAACACGCTCAGTATTAGGTTGACCCTGAGCTTGCTGCCTCTGATTCTGATTAGCTCTGTTGTTGTTGAAGGGATTCTGATGTCCTTGCTGCTTAGGTCGGTCACATTCCCTTGCAAAATGCCCTTTTGTGCCACAGTTGTAGCATGTGACCTTTGTTTTGTCGAACCCAAACTTGGTGTTATTATTGATCAAGACATCTCTCCTTCCCGTCCTGTCCATGTATTCCTTTGCCCTTCTCACCACGCTTGCGAAGTGCCATTGTATGTCTATCAGATCCATGTCGTCCTTATCAATCTGCGAGTAATCCTCCTGTGTAAGATGAGGATTCCCGATCTGTCCACCAACCAGTCCACTATAGGAGTTTACCAAGGTCGACAGTAGAGCCATATGTTCTTGAGCTAGCTCTATAGTCACCTTCTCTAAACCCGCGGTGTTCAGCTGCTCTGGGACTGTATTGGTCCGATATCCACCTTGATTAGAACTAGAAGCACCTCCATATCCACCATAACTTGTAGTTGGAGCCCCGCCAAAACCTGTAGAAGAGGGTCCACTAAAGTTTGCAGTTACCTGCGCTGGTGCTGCAAGATGAGAAAATGGGTTAACACCAAACTGGTTAGTATTAAAATTCAAAGGATACGGGTTTGGTCCGAAAGGATATGTAGGAGGAGGAACATCAGCTGGGGGACCATAATTGTCGAATGCATAAACTGGGTCCGGGTTAACCACAAAAGCAGTTTGTGGTTTGGTGCCACCCACACTGGTGTCCTGAAGAGGATTCCCATAATAGATGCTGGGATTCTGTGGAATGAGCGCCTTGTTAGCTCTCCTGATTTCCTCTATCTCCTTGTTCTCCAGCTCGGTAATGAACTCGTTGATGGAGAGAGTCTGATATGCATTGCTTGACTTTAGAATATCCAACCATTGATGCCAGTGAGGAGGTAGCGCCTCAGCAAATCTTTCTACAAGGTCCGCAGATGAATATAAGACCCCGTACTGATACATTTCCGACATCAGATGGTAGTATCTAGCAGTCAAGTCTCTCAGAGATTCGTTCCCAATAGCATTGAAGTTCTCGAACTCCTTCTTGAGTTGATCCATTTTAACTTTTCGCGTCTTCATATTACCCTCATTTCGCTCAGCCAAGGCTAACCAAAGCATCTGTGATGTTGTGCACTGAGCGAATTGATGAAGGATGTCCTTTGGAAGAGCTTGCTTCAATGCCGCCATCGCCTTCTTCTCATAGTTGTATTTCTTCCTCTGATCTTCATTCATGTCTTCAATTGAAATCGGAGTAGTGGAGTTCTCAACCAAAGGCCGACTGTACCCTGTCTCGATAGCTGACCATACGAGACCGTCGATGCCCTCGACATACGTCTGAAATCTGCCCTTCCAACCATGGTAGTCGGACATGTACTGCAGCTTCGGTGCCATGTTAGAACTACCCGTCTCTAAGTCACTCATGAGTACGGAAGACAGATGATTTGTCTGAGAGTTTGCAGCAGCCGCGAGTGCCCACGGATTCATGTTCACCATTTGCTGTTGAGCAGCTAGCGCCCACGGATTGATTCCGGCAACATTCGCTTGCATTTGCGATTGCTGCATCCGTTGCGCGTTTCGTTCTGCTGAGAACTGCCAAGGGTTCGTGGGTACGTTAGATTGGTTGTTCATTTGTTGGTTATACTGAGGTCTCGGTTGACTCAGATGTCCCCACGGGTTCGCCATATGTTAAGGTATGATAATAGTCCGATACTTAGTCAAATTTTATGTTCCAGAACCTTATAGGCGATTAGGTTTATAATTGTTAGTTAATATAGGCGATTGGGGCTAAATGCTAGTAAACAGTAGGCGATTTGGGCTAATCGCAGGTTCTTATATGCGATTAGGGTTTTGGAGGGACGTGAGTATCGTAGGCGATTAGGGCTAATCGCTAGTAAGCGAGTAGGCCTAATCGTGTGAAGAAACAGGCGATTATAAGCTAATCGCGTGGAATTATTGGCGATTGGGGCTAATCGCTAGCAAACCCTAATCGCGTGAAAGTTTTATGCGAGTTGGCCTGCGTAATCGCCTGATCTGATCTGTAGCCGCACTTTTGCTCAAAAATCACCTATTTTGCCTCAAAATCTTATCTAAAACATTATATTTTGATCCCAAATGATTAGACAAGTTACCAAAACAGTTTTAGAGCAAACCCTAATCAAAAACACTCGTTTTTAACCGTAAACACACACCAAGATATTGAAAAAGATGGGTTTTTGACAAAAACTCAAAGTTTCAAAATAAGAACAGGTTTTTGCTTAAAAATCTAAACTTTTACACCAAAAACAACCTGTTTTTACTCGTTTTTGTTATTAAAACACCCGTGATAAGAGCCTCGGCTCTGATACCACTTGTAGGATCGAATAACGCGTAATCCGACAATCACGGGGTTTATACTAGAGGTGCGGAATCCCTCTAATATGCTCTAATAACAGATACGATAATGAAAAAATGACAAACGAGTAATCACAACACACACACACAGGTCAAAAGATTATAGATTAATCACTAAAACAGAGCACGAGTGTTTACAGAGATCAAATCAGACCTTACAGACCATGGGAGGGTGTTTGGAGAGTGTGTGAGGCAAGAACTGATGATTAGGGCAATGATTGGGCCTATTTATACCTCCCGGGTACGAACAGCTCCATACTAGCGATTAGCAGACTCATGTGAGGCGAGTAGGGCTAATCGCCAATACAACAGGCCCAATCGCGTGAACAGTTACACGATTAGGGCCCTAATCGTGTGTAACTAACTGCTAATCGCATGCAGCATCCCGAACCCTCCAAAACGCGTACAAACATCTCCAAACACCCCGAAACACGTCCAAACAACTAATATACTAGCCTAGGGACATCATGTACTAACAGTAATCGCCTATATATAGGCGAGTAGGGTTTCGCAAATGCTAGAATGTCTGCGTAATCGCTAGATCTGATCTGTAACCCCACTTTTGCACAAAAACAGCCGTTTTTGCCTCAAAATCTTATCCAAAAAAAATGTGTTTAAACCCCAAATGAATGGAAAAGTTTCCAAAACACTTTTAGAACAAAACCTAATCAAAAACACACGTTTTAATCCATAAACACACACCAAGAATTTGAAAATAAGGGTTTTTTTTTATCAAAAATTCAAAGTTTCAAACTTCAAAACAGGTCTTTGCTCAAAAATCACAACTTTCCCATAAAAACCTACCTGTTTTTGCTCGTTTTTGCTATCAAAACACTCGTGATAAGAGCCTCGGCTCTGATACCACTTGTAGGATCGACTAACGTGTCACCCGACAATCACGAGGGCTATATTCAAGGTGCGGAATCCCTTGAATATGTCTCAATAACAGAAACGGATATGAATCAATGAAAAACGAGTAATTACAACACACAAATGGGTCAAAAGATTCACGTTTATATCATTAAACAGAGCTCGAGTGTTACAATGAACAAACCTAGCAATCTCAGACCTGGGGAGGGTGTTTAGAGAGTGTGTGTGGCAAGAACTGATGATTAGGGCAATGATTGGAACTATTTATACCTCCCATACTCGTACAGACCCCTTTAGGCGAGTAGGAGGCTATCACACATTAACAACTAGCGAGTAGGGCCGTACTCGCTAGTAGCTTCATGCGAGTAGGGCTATACCACATCAAGACTGATGTGGTATAGGCTGTAAATGCCTAAAGCTAATGTGGTATAGGCCGTAAATGTCTAAACCCACACCGTACTCGCCTGAAGTGTCCCAAACGTCCCGAAACGCGTATAAACATCTCCAAACACCCCGAAATACGTCCAAACAACATATATACTAGCCTAGGGACATCATGCACTTACAGTGACTTCGGAAACAAATTGCTAATGTTCCTTCGATATTTGAAAGGCTTCATTTGGATTACAAACACATGATTAAGGAGAATATTGGGAGCGGCACTAACTTCCTTTTCTAGCAGGATTGGTGGGTTGGGGATGATATTTTGGCATTTAAATTTCCCATGTTGTTCGCTTTAGAAAAGAAGCGATCTTGCCTTGTTTCGGATCGTATGTTGTCACAGTTGCAGGGGGTTGATTTTGTTTGGGAGTGGCGCCGATCAATGGTACCAGTAGAGGCTTGGAGCTGGTCTCCCTGCTGCAGCTTCTTAATGGCGTGAACTTAACAGGTGTACTGGATACTTGGTCTTGGACTGATGGTGGGACTGCAGCTTTTCCGGTCTGCAATGTCAAGAAGCGGTTGTTTGAGGTCCTAATGTGCAGCAACCGTCGTCATTTGAATTGTGTAATTGGGTGCCAAAAAAGGTGTGTATCGTGGCGTGGCGTGCGTTTTTGGATAGATTACCGACATCTGAGGCCCTTTCCAGGAGGAATATTCAAGTTGGTTCGACTCTGTGCAAGTTTTGTGTGACGCAAGTAGAGACGGTTGAGCATATTTTCACAGGTTGCCCCGTGATCTCCGAAGTTTGGCAGGTAATTTTCACATGGTGTAATGCTCCAAAGTAAAAAAAAAAACAATATTTCTTCCATGTTCGAGACCTGTTAAGTTTACATTCTACTGTTATGGTGGTGCTCGGTCAAAAAAGGCGTTCTATGGGGTCGTTTTAACGGCAATTAACCGTTTCCAACTTCCAAACAAATTCTACATCATCCATCAACTCCCTCCATTAACTGTTTCCAACTTCCAAACAAATTCTTAACCTCCCTAGTTATAACCTGAACAACTTGCACTTGTTAAACATCCATTTAGCTTTACAGCCTCAGTACTCAAATTTATGTAGCGTAAGCCTGGAAAAAACCAGGTGGGTTCGGGTTCATAGGCAGCGGCGATGGTGGTTGTAAGAACAATGGTAAAACTAGATTCTTGACACACGGTTTTGGGAACAAATCCCTCCCTGACTCACCGATCCTATAATTTTAAGATTATATATGTAGGAATTGTTTCGAATATTGAAGGGAACTCAACTTCGGTTTGTTGGTCGTCAATCGTCATTAATGTTGAAGAGCTTAAAGATCACCTCAGAGGCATATATTATGAATATCTAGTGTTCTCACCAATTGAATTCAAAATATATTGACTGCTAGCTACAATAACACATTTTCTTCAAACATGCTCACAAACACGTGTTCGAAGATATAAGCATCAGTTATAAAATTCTTTTTTTATATATTTTCTGGATCATCACAAAACACAAGGGAAAAAGAAGAAATGACAAACAAAAAGAAAAGAAAAAGTTAATATACCCTTTTATCAGTTCCATACCCTTTAACTGCCGGGATGTATCAAAATTAACGACTTACATATATTCATGAATGGGACGGAACTGAACTGAACATGGCATTTTTCATTCTTCAGCGTTAATCCCAAATATCCGGACTTTATGCATGTGTGGGAACTTGGCGATCACTAGCACAAAAACCGCCAATGTGTTAAAGAACAGCATTGGGTTTTGATAGTCGGTTGTGTGGGATGCTATCAAGTACCTGGACAAAATACTTCTTACAGATGGGATTTATTATCTCAAACATATTAAATGGACCAAACATGAATAAAAAGCTACTGGGGAACAGATCACACAGGTTTAAAGTTGCCCAATGTCTATTTTTAACCAGTACAACCTCGTAGATCATTTTATAAATAGATTCAAATTATTGTCATAATAATATTGTTGTAGCCATAAGGAACACATTAAATAAAAAATCAACAGATTTCAATTCAAATATGATTCATGATAAAAGAAGAAAAATAAGTATTATTAGAAAATAAATGTACGCTTAGTAGTTTCTTATGACATTACTTTAACCTGACCATTATCACAATGCCAGAAGGAAATCAAGAAAAGTATCAAGAAATTAATATTGGGAAATCAATCATAAATCTATCAACTATTTCCAATATACATAACTTCTTCCATTTCATTTTTTCTAGGATATCCTTGTTTTACTTTCATGTTGCACTTATCAGTAAACGGTTTAGTTTTACAGTTGTTTTATGTCTCAGTTTTGTGCTCTTATCTTAGCAATACTAATGTGATTCTAAAATACTAAACATATGGTGTAAGACTAGATCTTATATCTGCTTCTGTGAAAAAGTAGACAATGGTTTCCTTCTTCTACACCTAGTCACTGCAATCTTGACCCAAATGTTTAAATTTGGCAGATTTGGTGATGAATACAACGGCGTGAGCCTTTTAGAGTTAACTTGATAGGAAATTGATTCCCGAATCACCGCTTCAAATAAAAACGGTAAATAAAAGGATAGACCTAATGGCTCTTTTGGATACAGATTCACCACCAAACGAAACGATAGGGCTGCGAATCACTCCCGAAGATACAGATATACCCGAATGCTAAATGAACCATTGGAAACCAAACGCCTAAATTGTTAAAAACGGTAACAACTATTCCCCGGTACCCATGGCTATCACAACTATTCTTAGTGGATCAGGATCAGAAATTTTAGAAATAGCAAAACAACACCAGGTCAAGATGGGCTGAAACCTAAAAACGAGCAGGTTCTCATCGTTGTCTTTGTACTTGGGTTCTCAACCCCTTTTGACAACTATTCTCCTAACATTGCCATCCCCGCCATCTTCAACCAACAAAGCTCTTAGCACATGGCTCTCTTCCTATTCTTCTAAGATACAGACGACTTGTACTCTCCTAACATAACCTTAATAACATAACAGCACAAGCTCTGGCTGAATTGTCCATCAAAACATCACCTGAGCTTTTCAACCCCCCCTCTCTCTTTCCAAGTGTTTGATCTCTTGCCTTGGTAAGCCTTATAATCTTGATTATCAGAGTAAGTAGGGTGTTGGCTTAAATGTTCCTGGATAAATATTTGTTGACATTGGTTGTCTCCTTTTTGGATGTGACACGAATGACTCATGAGCGAATACGGATGAAGAGCGAATACGGGTGGTGCCGGTTCAACTCGGATGGGAGGTGAGGTTTTACTGACTATTCCAATGCCGTGCCTTCAGGCGGGTGGAGGTCGGGTTTTCGCGCATCTAGGGGAGCCAAGGGGCTGGCGGCGGTTGAGTAATCGACCTTGGCAATAGCGCCCAGTGTCATGGTGGTTGGCGCGTCGTTCCTTGCCGTTCAAAAAAAAAATAATCAATGACTCATCACTACTCATGTTGAGTGATTCACTATTTTGTAACATATTTTTATCTTTGACTAGTTAAATAGATGCAAACATATAGATTAATTACCAGATGCAAATTTTTGAATTTTACTATATTAAATTAAAATTACTTCACATGCGCATAATTTATTTCCTTTGGGTATCGTATCTAGTCCAACTCCAAACACATGCTCATTGAAAATAACCAATGGATAATCCTACTTCTTACATTGTAGAACTTATAAGAATTAAAAAGAAGCCCAATTGTTTTCTAAACTTGATCCTAAGGTGTGGATGCCACCAAATTGCAATGGATTATATTGATGTTCGGTGAACATAACTGTTATTAACTAATTAAAGCATTGAGGAAAATGTATATTCCAAAAACTCTTTTTAACATTTAAGAGGCTTCCTAGGTCCTAGGATCACTAGGCTAATTTATGCTATAATCATCAAACAACAATTCATTGCTATGTTGCAAAAGATGTGTTCACATAGAACAAAGAGGCACACAAGGCTTCACAGTGGTTGAAGACAGATGTGTTGCATTGATTCCATTTTATAGTAGATTGATAGTAGCAACTTTAGACTTATGTAAGTTTTAGTGAAAACTTGGCAATTGTGGTTTTTTTTTTTTCAAAATTAATTATATGAAGAGGCACATTGGCACGAAGTTTTAGGTCTGAGATTCCCTTGAAGTTTGTGTGCAGCTTTTTGACCTAAGTATGCCTCGTATAAAGCTATATGAGGCATACCTAGGGTGTCCAAATAGATTTTGGGGTGTCCAAATAGTATCACCCTTTATAAAATCTTCAAAATTTGGTTACGAAGTTCTAAATGACTTCAATTATGTTGATCAATCACCCAAGTCAGCTCTGTTCTTGAATTTATTTACTATTTTATTTTTTTATTATTTTTTTGTTGGCCCCAGAACTTGATTCTTGCAGCGGATTGATCAAAATAAACACACGTAAAATAAGATACAAACTGAACGAATGATATTATAAGAATGAATGGAAGTATTCGATACAAATGATTAGAAAACTAAGATAATTCTGGAAGTTTGCGAGAGGATTGTTAATATGTTACAATCTTGATAACTGAAATGTTGTGTCATATCCCTCATATACATATGTTACGAAATGATGTGTCTGTTGTGAACGGTTATGTCTTGATGTCCCACCGATTCATATCTGATTTTGGCGCTAAAATAACTAACATAACAGTCAGGGGCATAATCGTCTTTTGTGCAGTACTTTCCTTCGAAACATATTTGAATTCTTTGTCCTCCATTCTGATCTGCTTCTGCTTGGTTGCTGCTGTTTTGAATCAGCCTTGTTGTGTGCAGCCGTATGGTCTTGATCATTGCATTCATCCAAAGTGTTTTGACCCGTTTACTTCATACATAACTTAACTAATCTAATAAACCTATATATGTTCTACATAATACATAATACATACATTTACATAAGTTCAACATTCATAATAAACATGAAAACATAATAAAGTTATATTTACAAATCAACACTCGCCCCTAAATATAACTAGGGCTCATGGGACTTGTTGGTAGAGTTTCTATGGCTTCTTTGAGGGCTATTTCGGCTTGTGTGAAGTCGAAATTTCTTCTTTTCATGAACCTTTTTGCTGCCCTCCAATCACCACCCATGTACAAAGCATAGTCTTCTTCATTTGGCTTCGTTTCTTTGCTTGATGATTGATCATTCATAGACATGTTTGGTGATGTATTCACCCTTCTAACTTGACTACTTTCATGCCTTTCTTTTATCATTTTCTCGGCTGTTTTGCGGGCATTTTTATGGACAATGTATTGCCAATCTAAGACATCAAGATATTGTGCATACAAGATTCTCATCATGTCCTTGTCCTCATAGTCAAATCCCAATTCCTTTGCTATCACAACCCATATATTATATGTAGATACTCTTTTATGTCCACCTTCTCTTTGTACCATTATGTACAAATCATACAACTCAACATACTTCCCATTTTCAAACCTTGGAGGAATTGGTCTATTTGTTATACCTAGGAATTCCTTTAGAAACCATGAAACCATTTGTATAAATGGTCCTTTAAGTATGTTTCTATGTGCCCAAGGAAATTCCATATCATGTATGATATCCAAGAACTCAATGCATTTTTCAAGTGAATCAATATATATATATTATTTACAACATCATCTATATTATTAATAATACCATCGGCTTCGGCCGATACAATATCAAAATAATTGTTCAAGTAATTTTCTTTTGATCTTATGTGATCATTATCATCTTCCAATTCTTTTGATATTGCTTCTCTTGATTCACTTGTGTGTTCAATAAATCGAAATTGCATGCTTTTGTCCTTGAACATATTTTCTACAATACAAAAGTTTCCCACAATTTTTACTACAATACAAAAGTTTCCCACAATTTTTACTACAAAACCTTGTAGTTTAAGTTGTGGAAGACTTAGTATATTGTCCTCCAAATCGGTTGAATAAAACACATTTGGTATCACCAAATTTTGATCTTCAACCATTATACTAACAATACCAACCCCTCTAACAAACACAAAT
The DNA here is from genome assembly GCA_030844895.1 of Ambrosia x helenae. Lineage (NCBI taxonomy): Eukaryota > Viridiplantae > Streptophyta > Magnoliopsida > Asterales > Asteraceae > Ambrosia > Ambrosia x helenae. Next base: position 16,378,579 of record CM061227.1, on the reverse strand, counting down.
TCTTTCTTGATTCTACTTTCCACTACAAACGATTTTTTCAATTTAAGAAAGAAATCTATGTTACCCGAAATGTGATTTTGTATGTTTGGACTAACGTACCACATGTCTTTCCACAAGCCAACATCGGATCCTTGAAGAATATAATCTTCACCATTTCCAAAAAACTTCTCGGGATAATATGAAATCCCGGTGTTTATGCGCTCTCTTCCCTTTCTTTTATACCACAAACCCCTATAAGATGACCCGGTTGCTTGCAATAAAAACATTTTCTTGTCTCAATCCCCCTTCTTCTTAATTCTGCTTGTCTTTCTCTTCTTCGTCTATATCGTGCCATGTATCTTGGCCTTGGTCCGGAGTACGAAATTCTTGATGAATCAGACATAGTGAATGGTATTCGGACTGATTTAGAGACTAAGAATTTTTCTGATATGGTCTTGACAAGAACAGAAAAAATGACTATATAATAATATTTACGATGGGAATTTATGATTCAAACAACAAAAAACTTCCAGAATACTACTTCAATTTTGACAACAGAAAACCGGACCCTTGACTCGCGATTACTGGTTTTATTATATAAACAATGATCGCTGAAACAGACTAACCAGATTTAGAGTAAACTGAATTGTTTACAAATCGTAATATGAAGATGAATGATAAAAACAAACTATGGACAGAAAGATTCGAATACACATAAGAAAGAAACTGACTCGGAAGTGAATTATGAACAGAAATTTACAGAAAACAAACCCGAATAAGATAACTGTTATGGATCGAACAAGAGAACCCCGCTCTGATACCAGTTTGTTGGCCCCAGAACTTGATTCTTGCAACGGATTGATCAAAATAAACACACGTAAAATAAGATACAAACTGAACGAATGATATTATAAGAATGAATGGAAGTATTCGATACAAATGATTAGAAAACTAAGATACTTCTGGAAGTTTGCGAGAGGATTGTTAATATGTTACAATCTTGATAACTGAAATGTTGTGTCATATCCCTCATATATATATGTTACGAAATGATGTGTCTGTTGTGAACGGTTATGTCTTGATGTCCCACCGATTCATATCAGATTTTGGCGCTAAAATAACTAACATAACAGTCAGGGGCATAATCGTCTTTTGTGCAGTACTTTCCTTCGAAACATATGTTGAATTCTTTGTCCTCCATTCTGATCTGCTTCTGCTTGGTTGCTGCTGTTTTGAATCAGCCTTGTTGTGTGCAGCCGTATGGTCTTGATCATTGCATTCATCCAAAGTGTTTTGACCCGTTTACTTCATACATAACTTAACTAATCTAATAAACCTATATATGTTCTACATAATACATAATACATACATTTACATAAGTTCAACATTCATAATAAACATGAAAACATAATAAAGTTATATTTACAAATCAACACTCGCCCCTAAATATAACTAGGGCTCATGGGACTTGTTGGTAGAGTTTCTATGGCTTCTTTGAGGGCTATTTCGGCTTGTGTGAAGTCGAAATTTCTTCTTTTCATGAACCTTTTTGCTGCCCTCCAATCACCACCCATGTACAAAGCATAGTCTTCTTCATTTGGCTTCGTTTCTTTGCTTGATGATTGATCATTCATAGACATGTTTGGTGATGTATTCACCCTTCTAACTTGACTACTTTCATGCCTTTCTTTTATCATTTTCTCGGCTGTTTTGCGGGCATTTTTATGGACAATGTATTGCCAATCTAAGACATCAAGATATTGTGCATACAAGATTCTCATCATGTCCTTGTCCTCATAGTCAAATCCCAATTCCTTTGCTATCACAACCCATATATTATATGTAGATACTCTTTTATGTCCACCTTCTCTTTGTACCATTATGTACAAATCATACAACTCAACATACTTCCCATTTTCAAACCTTGGAGGAATTGGTCTATTTGTTATACCTAGGAATTCCTTTAGAAACCATGAAACCATTTGTATAAATGGTCCTTTAAGTATGTTTCTATGTGCCCAAGGAAATTCCATATCATGTATGATATCCAAGAACTCAATGCATTTTTCAAGTGAATCAATATATATATTATTTACAACATCATCTATATTATTTATAATACCATCGGCTTCGGCCGAAACAATATCAAAATAATTGTTCAAGTAATTTTCTTTTGATCTTATGTGATCATTATCATCTTCCAATTCTTTTGATATTGCTTCTCTTGATTCACTTGTGTGTTCAATAAATCGAAATTGCATGCTTTTGTCCTTGAACATATTTTCTACAATACAAAAGTTTCCCACAATTTTTACTACAATACAAAAGTTTCCCACAATTTTTACTACAAAACCTTGTAGTTTAAGTTGTGGAAGACTTAGTATATTGTCCTCCAAATCGGTTGAATAAAACACATTTGGTATCACCAAATTTTGATCTTCAACCACTATACTAACAATACCAACCCCTCTAACAAACACAAATTCTTTCTTGATTCTACTTTCCACTCCAAACGATTTTTTCAATTTAAGAAAGAAATCTATGTTACCCGAAATGTGATTTTGTATGTTTGGACTAACGTACCACATGTCTTTCCACAAGACAACATCGGATCCTTGAAGAATATAATCTTCACCATTTCCAAAAAACTTCTCGGGATAATATGAAATCCCCGTGTTTATGGCATCCCTTATCAATTGTGCGCTCTCTTCCCTTTCTTTTATACCACAAACCCCTATAAGATGACCCGGTTGCTTGCAATAAAAACATTTTCTTGTCTCAATCCCCCTACTTCTTAATTCTGCTTGTCTTTCTCTTCTTCGTCTATATCGTGCCATGTATCTTGGCCTTGGTCCGGAGTACGAAATTCTTGATGAATCAGACATAGTGAATGGTATTCGGACTGATTTAGAGACTAAGAATTTTTCTGATATGGTCTTGACAAGAACAGAAAAAATGACTATATAGTAATATTTACGATGGGAATTTATGATTCAAACAACAAAAAACTTCCAGAATACTACTTCAATTTTGACAACAGAAAACCGGACCCTTGACTCGTGATTACTGGTTTTATTATATAAACAATGATCGCTGAAACAGACTAACCAGATTTAGAGTAAACTGAATTGTTTACAAATCGTAATATGAAGATGAATGATAAAAACAAACTATGGACAGAAAGATTCGAATACACATAAGAAAGAAACTGACTCGGAAGTGAATTATGAACAGGAATTTACAGAAAACAAACCCGAATAAGATAACTGTTATGGATCGAACAAGAGAACCCCGCTCTGATACCAGTTTGTTGGCCCCAGAACTTGATTCTTGCAGCGGATTGATCAAAATAAGCACACGTAAAATAAGATACAAACTGAACGAATGATATTATAAGAATGAATGGAAGTATTCGATACAAATGATTAGAAAACTAAGATACTTCTGGAAGTTTGCGAGAGGATTGTTAATATGTTACAATCTTGATAACTGAAATGTTGTGTCATATCCCTCATATATATATGTTACGAAATGATGTGTCTGTTGTGAACGGTTATGTCTTGATGTCCCACCGATTCATATCTGATTTTGGCGCTAAAATAACTAACATAACAGTCAGGGGCATAATCGTCTTTTGTGCAGTACTTTCCTTCGAAACATATGTTGAATTCTTTGTCCTCCATTCTGATCTGCTTCTGCTTGGTTGCTGCTGTTTTGAATCAGCCTTGTTGTGTGCAGCCGTATGGTCTTGATCATTGCATTCATCCAAAGTGTTTTGACCCGTTTACTTCATACATAACTTAACTAATCTAATAAACCAATATATGTTCTACATAATACATAATACATACATTTACATAAGTTCAACATTCATAATAAACATGAAAACATAATAAAGTTATATTTACAAATCAACACTCGCCCCTAAATATAACTAGGGCTCATGGGACTTGTTGGTAGAGTTTCTATGGCTTCTTTGAGGGCTATTTCGGCTTGTGTGAAGTCGAAATTTCTTCTTTTCATGAACCTTTTTGCTGCCCTCCAATCACCACCCATGTACAAAGCATAGTCTTCTTCATTTGGCTTCGTTTCTTTGCTTGATGATTGATCATTCATAGACATGTTTGGTGATGTATTCACCCTTCTAACTTGACTACTTTCATGCCTTTCTTTTATCATTTTCTCGGCTGTTTTGCGGGCATTTTTATGGACAATGTATTGCCAATCTAAGACATCAAGATATTGTGCATACAAGATTCTCATCATGTCCTTGTCCTCATAGTCAAATCCCAATTCCTTTGCTATCACAACCCATATATTATATGTAGATACTCTTTTATGTCCACCTTCTCTTTGTACCATTATGTACAAATCATACAACTCAACATACTTCCCATTTTCAAACCTTGGAGGAATTGGTCTATTTGTTATACCTAGGAATTCCTTTAGAAACCATGAAACCATTTGTATAAATGGTCCTTTAAGTATGTTTCTATGTGCCCAAGGAAATTCCATATCATGTATGATATCCAAGAACTCAATGCATTTTTCAAGTGAATCAATATATATATTATTTACAACATCATCTATATTATTTATAATACCATCGGCTTCGGCCGAAACAATATCAAAATAATTGTTCAAGTAATTTTCTTTTGATCTTATGTGATCATTATCATCTTCCAATTCTTTTGATATTGCTTCTCTTGATTCACTTGTGTGTTCAATAAATCGAAATTGCATGCTTTTGTCCTTGAACATATTTTCTACAATACAAAAGTTTCCCACAATTTTTACTACAATACAAAAGTTTCCCACAATTTTTACTACAAAACCTTGTAGTTTAAGTTGTGGAAGACTTAGTATATTGTCCTCCAAATCGGTTGAATAAAACACATTTGGTATCACCAAATTTTGATCTTCAACCACTATACTAACAATACCAACCCCTCTAACAAACACAAATTCTTTCTTGATTCTACTTTCCACTCCAAACGATTTTTTCAATTTAAGAAAGAAATCTATGTTACCCGAAATGTGATTTTGTATGTTTGGACTAACGTACCACATGTCTTTCCACAAGACAACATCGGATCCTTGAAGAATATAATCTTCACCATTTCCAAAAAACTTCTCGGGATAATATGAAATCCCCGTGTTTATGGCATCCCTTATCAATTGTGCGCTCTCTTCCCTTTCTTTTATACCACAAACCCCTATAAGATGACCCGGTTGCTTGCAATAAAAACATTTTCTTGTCTCAATCCCCCTACTTCTTAATTCTGCTTGTCTTTCTCTTCTTCGTCTATATCGTGCCATGTATCTTGGCCTTGGTCCGGAGTACGAAATTCTTGATGAATCAAACATAGTGAATGGTATTCGGACTGATTTAGAGACTAAGAATTTTTCTGATATGGTCTTGACAAGAACAGAAAAAATGACTCTATAGTAATATTTACGATGGGAATTTATGATTCAAACAACAAAAAACTTCCTGAATACTACTTCAATTTTGACAACAGAAAACCGGACCCTTGACTCGTGATTACTGGTTTTATTATATAAACAATGATCGCTGAAACAGACTAACCAGATTTAGAGTAAACTGAATTGTTTACAAATCGTAATATGAAGATGAATGATAAAAACAAACTATGGACAGAAAGATTCGAATACACATAAGAAAGAAACTGACTCGGAAGTGAATTATGAACAGAAATTTACAGAAAACAAACCCGAATAAGATAACTGTTATGGATCGAACAAGAGAACCCCGCTCTGATACCAGTTTGTTGGCCCCAGAACTTGATTCTTGCAGCGGATTGATCAAAATAAGCACACGTAAAATAAGATACAAACTGAACGAATGATATTATAAGAATGAATGGAAGTATTCGATACAAATGATTAGAAAACTAAGATACTTCTGGAAGTTTGCGAGAGGATTGTTAATATGTTACAATCTTGATAACTGAAATGTTGTGTCATATCCCTCATATATATATGTTACGAAATGATGTGTCTGTTGTGAACGGTTATGTCTTGATGTCCCACCGATTCATATCTGATTTTGGCGCTAAAATAACTAACATAACAGTCAGGGGCATAATCGTCTTTTGTGCAGTACTTTCCTTCGAAACTGTCACACCCCGACTTTTCCCTCGTCGGTTGCGACGTTTGGTGCCTTTGCCAGCGCAGCGGAAAGATGCATCTAATATTCTGGTTCCCTGAACGCCAATTCTAACCTCTAGGATCCCCGATCCCAATACGTCGACTACTCCAACCGTGCCGTTACCAAAGTTTAAACCTGAAAGACATACTTAAAAAGTCAACATAAAGCTGGTGAGTTCATAAGTTTGCGAAACCAAAAGTTAAGGTTAATCCAAAATCATTTCAAGCGAAATCTATGTAGTCCAAATCCAGGAACTAGTTGTGTAACCCCAAACCAGGGAATAAAGTTATGTTATTCCAAACCAGGAATAAAGTTTTACAAAAACATTTCCATAAGTTTTGAAAGCCATCATGTTATCACTATGTTAGAAATGATAGCGTTAGCTAGACGCATGAATAATACCACTACGACCGGAAACCATTACAGACAACGATATATGATTTTGCCCGAAACGATTATGCACTACCATTCCCCGGTAGCGTTATGACCGAGACAATATGCACCCGCCCGGCTCCCAGCCGACGGGTGGGGTCTGTCAGTCCCAATAGATCTATCCACATTTCCCCCGTTATGCCATCCAGCATATTCATGGTTTCCCCGGGACTTTACGTATCGTATAATATGTAAATGAATTAACACTAGTATAACATGATAATTTATGAAATATGTATAAAGCATGTGTCTCCCCCGAAATGTAAAAACGTAAAGTGGGGCCGTGAAACTCACGCAACCCATTTGATTTCCCATGTACGATTTTTCAAAGTGTTTGAAATGTTAAACTTTTCCCAAAACTTGATCACTTTAATTTCATCAGATTTTCATAAAAGAAGCATGTCTTCCCCCCGAAAGCATTTATAAAACGATAAAAAGTGGGGTATGAACTCACCTTAATTTCCATGCTAAGCTAGCAACAAGCCTGAAACCTCGACCGACTTCCTCGTGCCCTAATTACCAACAAAGGACACCTTAACAGTCTATCACACATAAGCCTAGCTTATTAACCGCTTACAAGATAGTCTACTCGACTGTCTAGACTCGTGTGTACCAACACGAGTCTAAATACGTTTCAACTCGACGAACCGACAATGGCTTATCTTAATTCTTGTATTACATAGTACCCAAGTTACAAACTTGTTACTATTTATGTATAAACCATGTTGGACTAGTACCCCGGAACGTATAATTACCCTGAATCGTAGCACGTCTCGTAAATCATATAAGTATATTCATTTTGTGTAATTATATTTTAGAGGATACTCTTTAAGGAAAATACAACTTTAGTTATTAAAATCAATTAATAACATTTGTTACTTCCTCCCAAATATTGTTTAAAAATCATCTTTATTGCCACAAATAGTTAGACTTTGAAAATACTTTGATTCTGTATATAATGCACTTGTTCAAAAGACTTACGAGAATGTATTTATAGAAATAATAGCAGTTCGCTACGCTTTGGTCTTATAAAAATTTGGGCAGAGCTTCCTCTGTTTTTGTACAAACCAGACAACAACCGTTGTCTACAATTTTTCCCAAAATTAACTTTCAAACACAATTCATCAAATCCTTTTATCCACGATTCCGATTTACGAGACTCTATACGTTTCCACACTTATCTATACTTATATATATAGCAATATATATATATATAGTCCGACAATATAGTCCAATGTTATTTAGTCTGATGTCCGATATAAGTTACGTCAAATTAACCATTTACCAAATCGTTTGTATATAATTTAGTTACCGTTTATTATTATTCGGTTCATCCACGAGTTAAAACTAATCATCCATATCAATATATTTATAAATATATAATATTCATAAATATATAATATTTACAAATATACAATATTTATAAATATATAACATCTACAATAATAACGGATATGAACTCAAGTATACCAAATCGTACGCGCGCGTCTCGATCTACGTGGTAGCCGGTACCGAGCCGTTTGACCAGATCTGCATGTTGACCGTCATAGACCGGACCCGAACAACGCAACATGAAAGCAAGTGACCCGAACCACAACTGACCCGAGTCGAACCTAACCGCGACTGAAACCCGAACCAAACCCGATCTCGCACCGAATCTGACCCGAAGATCGAAAGCACCCAAACTTTGACCCGAACTTAAACCGAACACGATTCGGACCTGACCCGGGAACCATGATTGAAGATAACCAACACGAGCTCAAAGGACCTGAGACCCGAGTACCATCAAATCTGAACCAGACCCGGACTCGAACCAAGCCCGCCTAACCCGAGCCCAAGACCACGGCTAACACCACTACATTCATCTTCGTGAACCCAAGCACCTTATGCCGTAACCCGAACCCAAAACCAAATCTGAAACAACCCCAAACAAGCTGCCCTAACCACCACCGTCACCAAACCCACCACCTCTGGCACCCACTACCACCCTCGTTAGCCACCAACCTGAATCAAAACCATAACCCGAAACCCAAAACCCATCAGACCAGACAACCAGACGAGCCACCATCCACCTTAATCAAGACCAAAATCCCAACATCGGACCTCCACCGCCTTGAATCATCATAAGACAACCACCACAGCCCGACCTGGGCCTGAAACCAAGCGCCGCCACCACCATAAGGTGGGTGGTGGCCGGCCGTCGCAAAAACAGAGGGAAGGAGAAGAGAGACGTGGTGTAGGAGAGAGGAGAGAGAGATTTCGAGTGAGAGGGAGAGTGTAGAGAGAGAGAGGTAACCTGATTTTAGAGAGAGAGTAGAGAGAGAAATGGGGGTAGCGGCTGCTATCTAAATGAAGAAGAAGAAGAATATGCCCTTTTATACTTAGGGTTAGGGTTAGGTAGGTAGATACCGCGTATCGAACCCGCATTAACGCAAAATGCCTCGGTTTCTATTCTAGGCCCAATAATAAATTATAAAAAGTAGTCGGTTCTGTTCGAAATATAAAACCGAACATAAATATAAATATCTTCGATGTCCGACGCGTGTTTTCAGAACACGCGTTTAAATCGCGTTAATTAAATCGGTCGCAGTTTCGATTGTAAAAACGATCAGTAAACTTCCGAAACTTAATAATTAATAATATTTGAAATAAATATTTAATTTTTAATAATAAAAATCACATCGGCATAAATCGGAAATTGCCGGTTGTCACATCCTCCCCATGTTACAGAAATTTTGTCCTCAAAATTTGAGGTAGGATATCATCCAAGAACCAATGGTAGTACAACAAAAATAGTCAACGGACTTGCCGGTACAAATGGCACAAAATAAGGTTTCAGAATCAACTGAATGCAAAGCGTAAACTATAACTCTATCAACAAATACTATTGGCACACCTCAAACGAAGCAACTAGTGCACCAACTTTTCATTACACACCACAAGGTGTGTGTGCATTTAAGGCAATAACAAACACGTTGAGGAAAGTGAGACATGTCAATAAAAATCATTCGTTATTCCAAGTAGATTGAATATTCACCGCAAGGTGCTGTATCAAATTCCAACAATTCGATTCAACTGAAATGTCGACTTTGAAGAAACTCATCGACGAAATATCAAGGGATTCATTGCCCACAATGGCCTGGCACATCAAGATTAGAAAACAAGCATTACGAGCAACGTAATGATAAAACAAATCATTAATGAAACAATTGTTTGATGCGAAGCCCTACAATGGACCTTCACAGATTTAAAGAATCCAAACATACAATAGTTGACACATGGACAAAAATGCGTGTCTAATTTGGTGAAAGAATAAGGAATCAACAAAAATAAATTCCTTTATGATTGAATGTTGAAGGCCACGAATACAAAAGAAGAGAGGTGTAGATCGTACTCAAAAGATATAACTAGGTTCTACAACATGAACCTTAGAAGTTCAAGAAACGAGATCATCAAGAACTTAAACTGGTTCAAGAAAAGCAAGGTCACAAATGACACGAACATGGGAGAATCGACAATCACGTCCGTAACCACAAAATAATGAAAAACCCTTATCCATTATTTATATATATATATATATGTGTATACAACAACCTAATAGCATAGATACCCTCACGATAGATGTTCTTAGAATTATCAAGTGCCTGTAAATTCGCAATAACGCGACGTCTGCGTTATCGAAAATTTACCTCACCAGATCATCCTATTAACCTCCATCATAAGTTGTATCACGAGCACTCGTCACGTTCATATATTAACACGTATATATATGCAACATAATATAATGTTCGTCGTGTGCGCCACCTTTCCGAGTGCTCTTCCCGTCCGCATTCCAGCTTCACAGCATCATCGGCAAAACGAGGTGCCTCATCAAGACGCCTTCGGCCCAAACCGACCTTGACGACATAGCATACTCCGAACACGGGATGCGAAACCACAGATGCTACAACAATCCCTTTGCCAACTCGTCCAACTAACGTGAAACGTGTGAGCGTCCTAGATACGTCCAAGCTTGAGTCGACAACCATTGGCGATACGTACTATATATACTTTACATAAATACACGTTGTATACAAACAAGTAGATTGTTCCTCATACCAAGAAACAATGACTCAGCTAACTCTATGTGAATAACCGCTCTGAAGTCTAAAACGATGACTCGCCAGTCACTAGTGAGGTATGCCTAACCACTACATACCAATGTCCTTTCTATATACCACTACAGAAAATACCGACTTCCTATTCACATAAGAAAAATAAATGTTCCTTGCGCCGAAGGAATGTACGCTGAGCTAGTGTGATACACTAATAATCATGCAACTGGTTTGGCAACGGTTGGAATTCCAGTTCCTAGGCGTTCATACTAATATTATGTCTTAGAAATTTTTGGTCCCTACTTCAAAACAACTCAGGTTAAAGCCTAGATATCTACCCAGACACCTAGTTCGCTAAAACCTATGGCTCTGATACCAAACTGTCACACCCCGACTTTTCCCTCGTCGGTTGCGACGTTTGGTGCCTTTGCCAGCGCAGCGGAAAGATGCATCTAATATTCTGGTTCCCTGAACGCCAATTCTAACCTCTAGGATCCCCGATCCCAATACGTCGACTACTCCAACCGTGCCGTTACCAAAGTTTAAACCTGAAAGACATACTTAAAAAGTCAACATAAAGCTGGTGAGTTCATAAGTTTGCGAAACCAAAAGTTAAGGTTAATCCAAAATCATTTCAAGCGAAATCTATGTAGTCCAAATCCAGGAACTAGTTGTGTAACCCCAAACCAGGGAATAAAGTTATGTTATTCCAAACCAGGAATAAAGTTTTACAAAAACATTTCCATAAGTTTTGAAAGCCATCATGTTATCACTATGTTAGAAATGATAGCGTTAGCTAGACGCATGAATAATACCACTACGACCGGAAACCATTACAGACAACGATATATGATTTTGCCCGAAACGATTATGCACTACCATTCCCCGGTAGCGTTATGACCGAGACAATATGCACCCGCCCGGCTCCCAGCCGACGGGTGGGGTCTGTCAGTCCCAATAGATCTATCCACATTTCCCCCGTTATGCCATCCAGCATATTCATGGTTTCCCCGGGACTTTACGTATCGTATAATATGTAAATGAATTAACACTAGTATAACATGATAATTTATGAAATATGTATAAAGCATGTGTCTCCCCCGAAATGTAAAAACGTAAAGTGGGGCCGTGAAACTCACGCAACCCATTTGATTTCCCATGTACGATTTTTCAAAGTGTTTGAAATGTTAAACTTTTCCCAAAACTTGATCACTTTAATTTCATCAGATTTTCATAAAAGAAGCATGTCTTCCCCCCGAAAGCATTTATAAAACGATAAAAAGTGGGGTATGAACTCACCTTAATTTCCATGCTAAGCTAGCAACAAGCCTGAAACCTCGACCGACTTCCTCGTGCCCTAATTACCAACAAAGGACACCTTAACAGTCTATCACACATAAGCCTAGCTTATTAACCGCTTACAAGATAGTCTACTCGACTGTCTAGACTCGTGTGTACCAACACGAGTCTAAATACGTTTCAACTCGACGAACCGACAATGGCTTATCTTAATTCTTGTATTACATAGTACCCAAGTTACAAACTTGTTACTATTTATGTATAAACCATGTTGGACTAGTACCCCGGAACGTATAATTACCCTGAATCGTAGCACGTCTCGTAAATCATATAAGTATATTCATTTTGTGTAATTATATTTTAGAGGATACTCTTTAAGGAAAATACAACTTTAGTTATTAAAATCAATTAATAACATTTGTTACTTCCTCCCAAATATTGTTTAAAAATCATCTTTATTGCCACAAATAGTTAGACTTTGAAAATACTTTGATTCTGTATATAATGCACTTGTTCAAAAGACTTACGAGAATGTATTTATAGAAATAATAGCAGTTCGCTACGCTTTGGTCTTATAAAAATTTGGGCAGAGCTTCCTCTGTTTTTGTACAAACCAGACAACAACCGTTGTCTACAATTTTTCCCAAAATTAACTTTCAAACACAATTCATCAAATCCTTTTATCCACGATTCCGATTTACGAGACTCTATACGTTTCCACACTTATCTATACTTATATATATAGCAATATATATATATATAGTCCGACAATATAGTCCAATGTTATTTAGTCCGATGTCCGATATAAGTTACGTCAAATTAACCATTTACCAAATCGTTTGTATATAATTTAGTTACCGTTTATTATTATTCGGTTCATCCACGAGTTAAAACTAATCATCCATATCAATATATTTATAAATATATAATATTCATAAATATATAATATTTACAAATATACAATATTTATAAATATATAACATCTACAATAATAACGGATATGAACTCAAGTATACCAAATCGTACGCGCGCGTCTCGATCTACGTGGTAGCCGGTACCGAGCCGTTTGACCAGATCTGCATGTTGACCGTCATAGACCGGACCCGAACAACGCAACATGAAAGCAAGTGACCCGAACCACAACTGACCCGAGTCGAACCTAACCGCGACTGAAACCCGAACCAAACCCGATCTCGCACCGAATCTGACCCGAAGATCGAAAGCACCCAAACTTTGACCCGAACTTAAACCGAACACGATTCGGACCTGACCCGGGAACCATGATTGAAGATAACCAACACGAGCTCAAAGGACCTGAGACCCGAGTACCATCAAATCTGAACCAGACCCGGACTCGAACCAAGCCCGCCTAACCCGAGCCCAAGACCACGGCTAACACCACTACATTCATCTTCGTGAACCCAAGCACCTTATGCCGTAACCCGAACCCAAAACCAAATCTGAAACAACCCCAAACAAGCTGCCCTAACCACCACCGTCACCAAACCCACCACCTCTGGCACCCACTACCACCCTCGTTAGCCACCAACCTGAATCAAAACCATAACCCGAAACCCAAAACCCATCAGACCAGACAACCAGACGAGCCACCATCCACCTTAATCAAGACCAAAATCCCAACATCGGACCTCCACCGCCTTGAATCATCATAAGACAACCACCACAGCCCGACCTGGGCCTGAAACCAAGCGCCGCCACCACCATAAGGTGGGTGGTGGCCGGCCGTCGCAAAAACAGAGGGAAGGAGGAAGAGAGACGTGGTGTAGGAGAGAGGAGAGAGAGATTTCGAGTGAGAGGGAGAGTGTAGAGAGAGAGAGGTAACCTGATTTTAGAGAGAGAGTAGAGAGAGAAATGGGGGTAGCGGCTGCTATCTAAATGAAGAAGAAGAAGAATATGCCCTTTTATACTTAGGGTTAGGGTTAGGTAGGTAGATACCGCGTATCGAACCCGCATTAACGCAAAATGCCTCGGTTTCTATTCTAGGCCCAATAATAAATTATAAAAAGTAGTCGGTTCTGTTCGAAATATAAAACCGAACATAAATATAAATATCTTCGATGTCCGACGCGTGTTTTCAGAACACGCGTTTAAATCGCGTTAATTAAATCGGTCGCAGTTTCGATTGTAAAAACGATCAGTAAACTTCCGAAACTTAATAATTAATAATATTTGAAATAAATATTTAATTTTTAATAATAAAAAATCACATCGGCATAAATCGGAAATTGCCGGTTGTCACAGAAACATATGTTGAATTCTTTGTCCTCCATTCTGATCTGCTTCTGCTTGGTTGCTGCTGTTTTGAATCAGCCTTGTTGTGTGCAGCCGTATGGTCTTGATCATTGCATTCATCCAAAGTGTTTTGACCCGTTTACTTCATACATAACTTAACTAATCTAATAAACCTATATATGTTCTACATAATACATAATACATACATTTACATAAGTTCAACATTCATAATAAACATGAAAACATAATAAAGTTATATTTACAAATCAACACTCGCCCCTAAATATAACTAGGGCTCATGGGACTTGTTGGTAGAGTTTCTATGGCTTCTTTGAGGGCTATTTCGGCTTGTGTGAAGTCGAAATTTCTTCTTTTCATGAACCTTTTTGCTGCCCTCCAATCACCACCCATGTACAAAGCATAGTCTTCTTCATTTGGCTTCGTTTCTTTGCTTGATGATTGATCATTCATAGACATGTTTGGTGATGTATTCACCCTTCTAACTTGACTACTTTCATGCCTTTCTTTTATCATTTTCTCGGCTGTTTTGCGGGCATTTTTATGGACAATGTATTGCCAATCTAAGACATCAAGATATTGTGCATACAAGATTCTCATCATGTCCTTGTCCTCATAGTCAAATCCCAATTCCTTTGCTATCACAACCCATATATTATATGTAGATACTCTTTTATGTCCACCTTCTCTTTGTACCATTATGTACAAATCATACAACTCAACATACTTCCCATTTTCAAACCTTGGAGGAATTGGTCTATTTGTTATACCTAGGAATTCCTTTAGAAACCATGAAACCATTTGTATAAATGGTCCTCTAAGTATGTTTCTATGTGCCCAAGGAAATTCCATATCATGTATGATATCCAAGAACTCAATGCATTTTTCAAGTGAATCAATATATATATTATTTACAACATCATCTATATTATTTATAATACCATCGGCTTCGGCCGAAACAATATCAAAATAATTGTTCAAGTAATTTTCTTTTGATCTTATGTGATCATTATCATCTTCCAATTCTTTTGATATTGCTTCTCTTGATTCACTTGTGTGTTCAATAAATCGAAATTGCATGCTTTTGTCCTTGAACATATTTTCTACAATACAAAAGTTTCCCACAATTTTTACTACAATACAAAAGTTTCCCACAATTTTTACTACAAAACCTTGTAGTTTAAGTTGTGGAAGACTTAGTATATTGTCCTCCAAATCGGTTGAATAAAACACATTTGGTATCACCAAATTTTGATCTTCAACCACTATACTAACAATACCAACCCCTCTAACAAACACAAATTCTTTCTTGATTCTACTTTCCACTCCAAACGATTTTTTCAATTTAAGAAAGAAATCTATGTTACCCGAAATGTGATTTTGTATGTTTGGACTAACGTACCACATGTCTTTCCACATGCCAACATCGGATCCTTGAAGAATATAATCTTCACCATTTCCAAAAAACTTCTCGGGATAATATGAAATCCCCGTGTTTATGGCATCCCTTATCAATTGTGCGCTCTCTTCCCTTTCTTTTATACCACAAACCCCTATAAGATGACCCGGTTGCTTGCAATAAAAACATTTTCTTGTCTCAATCCCCCTTCTTCTTAATTCTGCTTGTCTTTCTCTTCTTCGTCTATATCGTGCCATGTATCTTGGCCTTGGTCCGGAGTACGAAATTCTTGATGAATCAGACATAGTGAATGGTATTCGGACTGATTTAGAGACTAAGAATTTTTCTGATATGGTCTTGACAAGAACAGAAAAAATGACTATATAATAATATTTACGATGGGAATTTATGATTCAAACAACAAAAAACTTCCAGAATACTACTTCAATTTTGACAACAGAAAACCGGACCCTTGACTCGCGATTACTGGTTTTATTATATAAATAATGATCGCTGAAACAGACTAACCAGATTTAGAGTAAACTGAATTGTTTACAAATCGTAATATGAAGATGAATGATAAAAACAAACTATGGACAGAAAGATTCGAATACACATAAGAAAGAAACTGACTCGGAAGTGAATTATGAACAAAAATTTACAGAAAACAAACCCGAATAAGATAACTGTTATGGATCGAACAAGAGAACCCCGCTCTGATACCAGTTTGTTGGCCCCAGAACTTGATTCTTGCAGCGGATTGATCAAAATAAACACACGTAAAATAAGATACAAACTGAACGAATGATATTATAAGAATGAATGGAAGTATTCGATACAAATGATTAGAAAACTAAGATACTTCTGGAAGTTTGCGAGAGGATTGTTAATATGTTACAATCTTGATAACTGAAATGTTGTGTCATATCCCTCATATATATATGTTACGAAATGATGTGTCTGTTGTGAACGGTTATGTCTTGATGTCCCACCGATTCATATCTGATTTTGGCGCTAAAATAACTAACATAACAGTCAGGGGCATAATCGTCTTTTGTGCAGTACTTTCCTTCGAAACATATGTTGAATTCTTTGTCCTCCATTCTGATCTGCTTCTGCTTGGTTGCTGCTGTTTTGAATCAGCCTTGTTGTGTGCAGCCGTATGGTCTTGATCATTTCATTCATCCAAAGTGTTTTGACCCGTTTACTTCATACATAACTTAACTAATCTAATAAACCTATATATGTTCTACATAATACATACATTTACATAAGTTCAACATTCATAATAAACATGAAAACATAATAAAGTTATATTTACAAATCAACACTCGCCCCTAAATATAACTAGGGCTCATGGGACTTGTTGGTAGAGTTTCTATGGCTTCTTTGAGGGCTATTTCGGCTTGTGTGAAGTCGAAATTTCTTCTTTTCATGAACCTTTTTGCTGCCCTCCAATCACCACCCATGTACAAAGCATAGTCTTCTTCATTTGGCTTCGTTTCTTTGCTTGATGATTGATCATTCATAGACATGTTTGGTGATGTATTCACCCTTCTAACTTGACTACTTTCATGCCTTTCTTTTATCATTTTCTCGGCTGTTTTGCGGGCATTTTTATGGACAATGTATTGCCAATCTAAGACATCAAGATATTGTGCATACAAGATTCTCATCATGTCCTTGTCCTCATAGTCAAATCCCAATTCCTTTGCTATCACAACCCATATATTATATGTAGATACTCTTTTATGTCCACCTTCTCTTTGTACCATTATGTACAAATCATACAACTCAACATACTTCCCATTTTCAAACCTTGGAGGAATTGGTCTATTTGTTATACCTAGGAATTCCTTTAGAAACCATGAAACCATTTGTATAAATGGTCCTTTAAGTATGTTTCTATGTGCCCAAGGAAATTCCATATCATGTATGATATCCAAGAACCCAATGCATTTTTCAAGTGAATCAATATATATATTATTTACAACATCATCTATATTATTTATAATACCATCGGCTTCGGCCGAAACAATATCAAAATAATTGTTCAAGTAATTTTCTTTTGATCTTATGTGATCATTATCATCTTCCAATTCTTTTGATATTGCTTCTCTTGATTCACTTGTGTGTTCAATAAATCGAAATTGCATGCTTTTGTCCTTGAACATATTTTCTACAATACAAAAGTTTCCCACAATTTTTACTACAATACAAAAGTTTCCCACAATTTTTACTACAAAACCTTGTAGTTTAAGTTGTGGAAGACTTAGTATATTGTCCTCCAAATCGGTTGAATAAAACACATTTGGTATCACCAAATTTTGATCTTCAACCACTATACTAACAATACCAACCCCTCTAACAAACACAAATTCTTTCTTGATTCTACTTTCCACTCCAAACGATTTTTTCAATTTAAGAAAGAAATCTATGTTACCCGAAATGTGATTTTGTATGTTTGGACTAACGTACCACATGTCTTTCCACAAGCCAACATCGGATCCTTGAAGAATATAATCTTCACCATTTCCAAAAAACTTCTCGGGATAATATGAAATCCCCGTGTTTATGGCATCCCTTATCAATTGTGCGCTCTCTTCCCTTTCTTTTATACCACAAACCCCTATAAGATGACCCGGTTGCTTGCAATAAAAACATTTTCTTGTCTCAATCCCCCTTCTTCTTAATTCTGCTTGTCTTTCTCTTCTTGGTCTATATCGTGCCATGTATCTTGGCCTTGGTCCGGAGTACGAAATTCTTGATGAATCAGACATAGTGAATGGTATTCGGACTGATTTAGAGACTAAGAATTTTTCTGATATGGTCTTGACAAGAACAGAAAAAATGACTATATAATAATATTTACGATGGGAATTTATGATTCAAACAACAAAAAACTTCCAGAATACTACTTCAATTTTGACAACAGAAAACCGGACCCTTGACTCGCGATTACTGGTTTTATTATATAAACAATGATCGCTGAAACAGACTAACCAGATTTAGAGTAAACTGAATTGTTTACAAATCGTAATATGAAGATGAATGATAAAAACAAACTATGGACAGAAAGATTCGAATACACATAAGAAAGAAACTGACTCGGAAGTGAATTATGAACAGAAATTTACAGAAAACAAACCCGAATAAGATAACTGTTATGGATCGAACAAGAGAACCCCGCTCTGATACCAGTTTGTTGGCCCCAGAACTTGATTCTTGCAGCGGATTGATCAAAATAAACACACGTAAAATAAGATACAAACTGAACGAATGATATTATAAGAATGAATGGAAGTATTCGATACAAATGATTAGAAAACTAAGATACTTCTGGAAGTTTGCGAGAGGATTGTTAATATGTTACAATCTTGATAACTGAAATGTTGTGTCATATCCCTCATATATATATGTTACGAAATGATGTGTCTGTTGTGAACGGTTATGTCTTGATGTCCCACCGATTCATATCTGATTTTGGCGCTAAAATAACTAACATAACAGTCAGGGGCATAATCGTCTTTTGTGCAGTACTTTCCTTCGAAACATATGTTGAATTCTTTGTCCTCCATTCTGATCTGCTTCTGCTTGGTTGCTGCTGTTTTGAATCAGCCTTGTTGTGTGCAGCCGTATGGTCTTGATCATTGCATTCATCCAAAGTGTTTTGACCCGTTTACTTCATACATAACTTAACTAATCTAATAAACCTATATATGTTCTACATAATACATAATACATACATTTACATAAGTTCAACATTCATAATAAACATGAAAACATAATAAAGTTATATTTACAAATCAACACTCGCCCCTAAATATAACTAGGGCTCATGGGACTTGTTGGTAGAGTTTCTATGGCTTCTTTGAGGGCTATTTCGGCTTGTGTGAAGTCGAAATTTCTTCTTTTCATGAACCTTTTTGCTGCCCTCCAATCACCACCCATGTACAAAGCATAGTCTTCTTCATTTGGCTTCGTTTCTTTGCTTGATGATTGATCATTCATAGACATGTTTGGTGATGTATTCACCCTTCTAACTTGACTACTTTCATGCCTTTCTTTTATCATTTTCTCGGCTGTTTTGCGGGCATTTTTATGGACAATGTATTGCCAATCTAAGACATCAAGATATTGTGCATACAAGATTCTCATCATGTCCTTGTCCTCATAGTCAAATCCCAATTCCTTTGCTATCACAACCCATATATTATATGTAGATACTCTTTTATGTCCACCTTCTCTTTGTACCATTATGTACAAATCATACAACTCAACATACTTCCCATTTTCAAACCTTGGAGGAATTGGTCTATTTGTTATACCTAGGAATTCCTTTAGAAACCATGAAACCATTTGTATAAATGGTCCTTTAAGTATGTTTCTATGTGCCCAAGGAAATTCCATATCATGTATGATATCCAAGAACTCAATGCATTTTTCAAGTGAATCAATATATATATTATTTACAACATCATCTATATTATTTATAATACCATCGGCTTCGGCCGAAACAATATCAAAATAATTGTTCAAGTAATTTTCTTTTGATCTTATGTGATCATTATCATCTTCCAATTCTTTTGATATTGCTTCTCTTGATTCACTTGTGTGTTCAATAAATCGAAATTGCATGCTTTTGTCCTTGAACATATTTTCTACAATACAAAAGTTTCCCACAATTTTTACTACAATACAAAAGTTTCCCACAATTTTTACTACAAAACCTTGTAGTTTAAGTTGTGGAAGACTTAGTATATTGTCCTCCAAATCGGTTGAATAAAACACATTTGGTATCACCAAATTTTGATCTTCAACCACTATACTAACAATACCAACCCCTCTAACAAACACAAATTCTTTCTTGATTCTACTTTCCACTCCAAACGATTTTTTCAATTTAAGAAAGAAATCTATGTTACCCGAAATGTGATTTTGTATGTTTGGACTAACGTACCACATGTCTTTCCACAAGCCAACATCGGATCCTTGAAGAATATAATCTTCACCATTTCCAAAAAACTTCTCGGGATAATATGAAATCCCCGTGTTTATGGCATCCCTTATCAATTGTGCGCTCTCTTCCCTTTCTTTTATACCACAAACCCCTATAAGATGACCCGGTTGCTTGCAATAAAAACATTTTCTTGTCTCAATCCCCCTTCTTCTTAATTCTGCTTGTCTTTCTCTTCTTCGTCTATATCGTGCCATGTATCTTGGCCTTGGTCCGGAGTACGAAATTCTTGATGAATCAGACATAGTGAATGGTATTCGGACTGATTTAGAGACTAAGAATTTTTCTGATATGGTCTTGACAAGAACAGAAAAAATGACTATATAATAATATTTACGATGGGAATTTATGATTCAAACAACAAAAAACTTCCAGAATACTACTTCAATTTTGACAACAGAAAACCGGACCCTTGACTCGCGATTACTGGTTTTATTATATAAACAATGATCGCTGAAACAGACTAACCAGATTTAGAGTAAACTGAATTGTTTACAAATCGTAATATGAAGATGAATGATAAAAACAAACTATGGACAGAAAGATTCGAATACACATAAGAAAGAAACTGACTCGGAAGTGAATTATGAACAGAAATTTACAGAAAACAAACCCGAATAAGATAACTGTTATGGATCGAACAAGAGAACCCCGCTCTGATACCAGTTTGTTGGCCCCAGAACTTGATTCTTGCAGCGGATTGATCAAAATAAGCACACGTAAAATAAGATACAAACTGAACGAATGATATTATAAGAATGAATGGAAGTATTCGATACAAATGATTAGAAAACTAAGATACTTCTGGAAGTTTGCGAGAGGATTGTTAATATGTTACAATCTTGATAACTGAAATGTTGTGTCATATCCCTCATATATATATGTTACGAAATGATGTGTCTGTTGTGAACGGTTATGTCTTGATGTCCCACCGATTCATATCTGATTTTGGCGCTAAAATAACTAACATAACAGTCAGGGGCATAATCGTCTTTTGTGCAGTACTTTCCTTCGAAACATATGTTGAATTCTTTGTCCTCCATTCTGATCTGCTTCTGCTTGGTTGCTGCTGTTTTGAATCAGCCTTGTTGTGTGCAGCCGTATGGTCTTGATCATTGCATTCATCCAAAGTGTTTTGACCCGTTTACTTCATACATAACTTAACTAATCTAATAAACCTATATATGTTCTACATAATACATAATACATACATTTACATAAGTTCAACATTCATAATAAACATGAAAACATAATAAAGTTATATTTACAAATCAACACTCGCCCCTAAATATAACTAGGGCTCATGGGACTTGTTGGTAGAGTTTCTATGGCTTCTTTGAGGGCTATTTCGGCTTGTGTGAAGTCGAAATTTCTTCTTTTCATGAACCTTTTTGCTGCCCTCCAATCACCACCCATGTACAAAGCATAGTCTTCTTCATTTGGCTTCGTTTCTTTGCTTGATGATTGATCATTCATAGACATGTTTGGTGATGTATTCACCCTTCTAACTTGACTACTTTCATGCCTTTCTTTTATCATTTTCTCGGCTGTTTTGCGGGCATTTTTATGGACAATGTATTGCCAATCTAAGACATCAAGATATTGTGCATACAAGATTCTCATCATGTCCTTGTCCTCATAGTCAAATCCCAATTCCTTTGCTATCACAACCCATATATTATATGTAGATACTCTTTTATGTCCACCTTCTCTTTGTACCATTATGTACAAATCATACAACTCAACATACTTCCCATTTTCAAACCTTGGAGGAATTGGTCTATTTGTTATACCTAGGAATTCCTTTAGAAACCATGAAACCATTTGTATAAATGGTCCTTTAAGTATGTTTCTATGTGCCCAAGGAAATTCCATATCATGTATGATATCCAAGAACTCAATGCATTTTTCAAGTGAATCAATATATATATTATTTACAACATCATCTATATTATTTATAATACCATCGGCTTCGGCCGAAACAATATCAAAATAATTGTTCAAGTAATTTTCTTTTGATCTTATGTGATCATTATCATCTTCCAATTCTTTTGATATTGCTTCTCTTGATTCACTTGTGTGTTCAATAAATCGAAATTGCATGCTTTTGTCCTTGAACATATTTTCTACAATACAAAAGTTTCCCACAATTTTTACTACAATACAAAAGTTTCCCACAATTTTTACTACAAAACCTTGTAGTTTAAGTTGTGGAAGACTTAGTATATTGTCCTCCAAATCGGTTGAATAAAACACATTTGGTATCACCAAATTTTGATCTTCAACCACTATACTAACAATACCAACCCCTCTAACAAACACAAATTCTTTCTTGATTCTACTTTCCACTCCAAACGATTTTTTCAATTTAAGAAAGAAATCTATGTTACCCGAAATGTGATTTTGTATGTTTGGACTAACGTACCACATGTCTTTCCACAAGCCAACATCGGATCCTTGAAGAATATAATCTTCACCATTTCCAAAAAACTTCTCGGGATAATATGAAATCCCCGTGTTTATGGCATCCCTTATCAATTGTGCGCTCTCTTCCCTTTCTTTTATACCACAAACCCCTATAAGATGACCCGGTTGCTTGCAATAAAAACATTTTCTTGTCTCAATCCCCCTTCTTCTTAATTCTGCTTGTCTTTCTCTTCTTCGTCTATATCGTGCCATGTATCTTGGCCTTGGTCCGGAGTACGAAATTCTTGATGAATCAGACATAGTGAATGGTATTCGGACTGATTTAGAGACTAAGAATTTTTCTGATATGGTCTTGACAAGAACAGAAAAAATGACTATATAATAATATTTACGATGGGAATTTATGATTCAAACAACAAAAAACTTCCAGAATACTACTTCAATTTTGACAACAGAAAACCGGACCCTTGACTCGCGATTACTGGTTTTATTATATAAACAATGATCGCTGAAACAGACTAACCAGATTTAGAGTAAACTGAATTGTTTACAAATCGTAATATGAAGATGAATGATAAAAACAAACTATGGACAGAAAGATTCGAATACACATAAGAAAGAAACTGACTCGGAAGTGAATTATGAACAGAAATTTACAGAAAACAAACCCGAATAAGATAACTGTTATGGATCGAACAAGAGAACCCCGCTCTGATACCAGTTTGTTGGCCCCAGAACTTGATTCTTGCAGCGGATTGATCAAAATAAACACACGTAAAATAAGATACAAACTGAACGAATGATATTATAAGAATGAATGGAAGTATTCGATACAAATGATTAGAAAACTAAGATACTTCTGGAAGTTTGCGAGAGGATTGTTAATATGTTACAATCTTGATAACTGAAATGTTGTGTCATATCCCTCATATATATATGTTACGAAATGATGTGTCTGTTGTGAACGGTTATGTCTTGATGTCCCACCGATTCATATCTGATTTTGGCGCTAAAATAACTAACATAACAGTCAGGGGCATAATCGTCTTTTGTGCAGTACTTTCCTTCGAAACATATGTTGAATTCTTTGTCCTCCATTCTGATCTGCTTCTGCTTGGTTGCTGCTGTTTTGAATCAGCCTTGTTGTGTGCAGCCGTATGGTCTTGATCATTGCATTCATCCAAAGTGTTTTGACCCGTTTACTTCATACATAACTTAACTAATCTAATAAACCTATATATGTTCTACATAATACATAATACATACATTTACATAAGTTCAACATTCATAATAAACATGAAAACATAATAAAGTTATATTTACAAATCAACACTCGCCCCTAAATATAACTAGGGCTCATGGGACTTGTTGGTAGAGTTTCTATGGCTTCTTTGAGGGCTATTTCGGCTTGTGTGAAGTCGAAATTTCTTCTTTTCATGAACCTTTTTGCTGCCCTCCAATCACCACCCATGTACAAAGCATAGTCTTCTTCATTTGGCTTCGTTTCTTTGCTTGATGATTGATCATTCATAGACATGTTTGGTGATGTATTCACCCTTCTAACTTGACTACTTTCATGCCTTTCTTTTATCATTTTCTCGGCTGTTTTGCGGGCATTTTTATGGACAATGTATTGCCAATCTAAGACATCAAGATATTGTGCATACAAGATTCTCATCATGTCCTTGTCCTCATAGTCAAATCCCAATTCCTTTGCTATCACAACCCATATATTATATGTAGATACTCTTTTATGTCCACCTTCTCTTTGTACCATTATGTACAAATCATACAACTCAACATACTTCCCATTTTCAAACCTTGGAGGAATTGGTCTATTTGTTATACCTAGGAATTCCTTTAGAAACCATGAAACCATTTGTATAAATGGTCCTTTAAGTATGTTTCTATGTGCCCAAGGAAATTCCATATCATGTATGATATCCAAGAACTCAATGCATTTTTCAAGTGAATCAATATATATATTATTTACAACATCATCTATATTATTTATAATACCATCGGCTTCGGCCGAAACAATATCAAAATAATTGTTCAAGTAATTTTCTTTTGATCTTATGTGATCATTATCATCTTCCAATTCTTTTGATATTGCTTCTCTTGATTCACTTGTGTGTTCAATAAATCGAAATTGCATGCTTTTGTCCTTGAACATATTTTCTACAATACAAAAGTTTCCCACAATTTTTACTACAATACAAAAGTTTCCCACAATTTTTACTACAAAACCTTGTAGTTTAAGTTGTGGAAGACTTAGTATATTGTCCTCCAAATCGGTTGAATAAAACACATTTGGTATCACCAAATTTTGATCTTCAACCACTATACTAACAATACCAACCCCTCTAACAAACACAAATTCTTTCTTGATTCTACTTTCCACTCCAAACGATTTTTTCAATTTAAGAAAGAAATCTATGTTACCCGAAATGTGATTTTGTATGTTTGGACTAACGTACCACATGTCTTTCCACAAGCCAACATCGGATCCTTGAAGAATATAATCTTCACCATTTCCAAAAAACTTCTCGGGATAATATGAAATCCCCGTGTTTATGGCATCCCTTATCAATTGTGCGCTCTCTTCCTTTTCTTTTATACCACAAACCCCTATAAGATGACCCGGTTGCTTGCAATAAAAACATTTTCTTGTCTCAATCCCCCTTCTTCTTAATTCTGCTTGTCTTTCTCTTCTTCGTCTATATCGTGCCATGTATCTTGGCCTTGGTCCGGAGTACGAAATTCTTGATGAATCAGACATAGTGAATGGTATTCGGACTGATTTAGAGACTAAGAATTTTTCTGATATGGTCTTGACAAGAACAGAAAAAATGACTATATAATAATATTTACGATGGGAATTTATGATTCAAACAACAAAAAACTTCCAGAATACTACTTCAATTTTGACAACAGAAAACCGGACCCTTGACTCGCGATTACTGGTTTTATTATATAAACAATGATCGCTGAAACAGACTAACCAGATTTAGAGTAAACTGAATTGTTTACAAATCGTAATATGAAGATGAATGATAAAAACAAACTATGGACAGAAAGATTCGAATACACATAAGAAAGAAACTGACTCGGAAGTGAATTATGAACAGAAATTTACAGAAAACAAACCCGAATAAGATAACTGTTATGGATCGAACAAGAGAACCCCGCTCTGATACCAGTTTGTTGGCCCCAGAACTTGATTCTTGCAGCGGATTGATCAAAATAAGCACACGTAAAATAAGATACAAACTGAACGAATGATATTATAAGAATGAATGGAAGTATTCGATACAAATGATTAGAAAACTAAGATACTTCTGGAAGTTTGCGAGAGGATTGTTAATATGTTACAATCTTGATAACTGAAATGTTGTGTCATATCCCTCATATATATATGTTACGAAATGATGTGTCTGTTGTGAACGGTTATGTCTTGATGTCCCACCGATTCATATCTGATTTTGGCGCTAAAATAACTAACATAACAGTCAGGGGCATAATCGTCTTTTGTGCAGTACTTTCCTTCGAAACATATGTTGAATTCTTTGTCCTCCATTCTGATCTGCTTCTGCTTGGTTGCTGCTGTTTTGAATCAGCCTTGTTGTGTGCAGCCGTATGGTCTTGATCATTGCATTCATCCAAAGTGTTTTGACCCGTTTACTTCATACATAACTTAACTAATCTAATAAACCTATATATGTTCTACATAATACATAATACATACATTTACATAAGTTCAACATTCATAATAAACATGAAAACATAATAAAGTTATATTTAC
Source organism: Ambrosia x helenae (assembly GCA_030844895.1). Taxonomy (NCBI): domain Eukaryota; kingdom Viridiplantae; phylum Streptophyta; class Magnoliopsida; order Asterales; family Asteraceae; genus Ambrosia; species Ambrosia x helenae. The sequence goes on along the minus strand of CM061227.1, from coordinate 16,351,684 downwards.
AAATCAACACTCGCCCCTAAATATAACTAGGGCTCATGGGACTTGTTGGTAGAGTTTCTATGGCTTCTTTGAGGGCTATTTCGGCTTGTGTGAAGTCGAAATTTCTTCTTTTCATGAACCTTTTTGCTGCCCTCCAATCACCACCCATGTACAAAGCATAGTCTTCTTCATTTGGCTTCGTTTCTTTGCTTGATGATTGATCATTCATAGACATGTTTGGTGATGTATTCACCCTTCTAACTTGACTACTTTCATGCCTTTCTTTTATCATTTTCTCGGCTGTTTTGCGGGCATTTTTATGGACAATGTATTGCCAATCTAAGACATCAAGATATTGTGCATACAAGATTCTCATCATGTCCTTGTCCTCATAGTCAAATCCCAATTCCTTTGCTATCACAACCCATATATTATATGTAGATACTCTTTTATGTCCACCTTCTCTTTGTACCATTATGTACAAATCATACAACTCAACATACTTCCCATTTTCAAACCTTGGAGGAATTGGTCTATTTGTTATACCTAGGAATTCCTTTAGAAACCATGAAACCATTTGTATAAATGGTCCTTTAAGTATGTTTCTATGTGCCCAAGGAAATTCCATATCATGTATGATATCCAAGAACTCAATGCATTTTTCAAGTGAATCAATATATATATTATTTACAACATCATCTATATTATTTATAATACCATCGGCTTCGGCCGAAACAATATCAAAATAATTGTTCAAGTAATTTTCTTTTGATCTTATGTGATCATTATCATCTTCCAATTCTTTTGATATTGCTTCTCTTGATTCACTTGTGTGTTCAATAAATCGAAATTGCATGCTTTTGTCCTTGAACATATTTTCTACAATACAAAAGTTTCCCACAATTTTTACTACAATACAAAAGTTTCCCACAATTTTTACTACAAAACCTTGTAGTTTAAGTTGTGGAAGACTTAGTATATTGTCCTCCAAATCGGTTGAATAAAACACATTTGGTATCACCAAATTTTGATCTTCAACCACTATACTAACAATACCAACCCCTCTAACAAACACAAATTCTTTCTTGATTCTACTTTCCACTCCAAACGATTTTTTCAATTTAAGAAAGAAATCTATGTTACCCGAAATGTGATTTTGTATGTTTGGACTAACGTACCACATGTCTTTCCACAAGCCAACATCGGATCCTTGAAGAATATAATCTTCACCATTTCCAAAAAACTTCTCGGGATAATATGAAATCCCCGTGTTTATGGCATCCCTTATCAATTGTGCGCTCTCTTCCTTTTCTTTTATACCACAAACCCCTATAAGATGACCCGGTTGCTTGCAATAAAAACATTTTCTTGTCTCAATCCCCCTTCTTCTTAATTCTGCTTGTCTTTCTCTTCTTCGTCTATATCGTGCCATGTATCTTGGCCTTGGTCCGGAGTACGAAATTCTTGATGAATCAGACATAGTGAATGGTATTCGGACTGATTTAGAGACTAAGAATTTTTCTGATATGGTCTTGACAAGAACAGAAAAAATGACTATATAATAATATTTACGATGGGAATTTATGATTCAAACAACAAAAAACTTCCAGAATACTACTTCAATTTTGACAACAGAAAACCGGACCCTTGACTCGCGATTACTGGTTTTATTATATAAACAATGATCGCTGAAACAGACTAACCAGATTTAGAGTAAACTGAATTGTTTACAAATCGTAATATGAAGATGAATGATAAAAACAAACTATGGACAGAAAGATTCGAATACACATAAGAAAGAAACTGACTCGGAAGTGAATTATGAACAGAAATTTACAGAAAACAAACCCGAATAAGATAACTGTTATGGATCGAACAAGAGAACCCCGCTCTGATACCAGTTTGTTGGCCCCAGAACTTGATTCTTGCAGCGGATTGATCAAAATAAGCACACGTAAAATAAGATACAAACTGAACGAATGATATTATAAGAATGAATGGAAGTATTCGATACAAATGATTAGAAAACTAAGATACTTCTGGAAGTTTGCGAGAGGATTGTTAATATGTTACAATCTTGATAACTGAAATGTTGTGTCATATCCCTCATATATATATGTTACGAAATGATGTGTCTGTTGTGAACGGTTATGTCTTGATGTCCCACCGATTCATATCTGATTTTGGCGCTAAAATAACTAACATAACAGTCAGGGGCATAATCGTCTTTTGTGCAGTACTTTCCTTCGAAACATATGTTGAATTCTTTGTCCTCCATTCTGATCTGCTTCTGCTTGGTTGCTGCTGTTTTGAATCAGCCTTGTTGTGTGCAGCCGTATGGTCTTGATCATTGCATTCATCCAAAGTGTTTTGACCCGTTTACTTCATACATAACTTAACTAATCTAATAAACCTATATATGTTCTACATAATACATAATACATACATTTACATAAGTTCAACATTCATAATAAACATGAAAACATAATAAAGTTATATTTACAAATCAACACTCGCCCCTAAATATAACTAGGGCTCATGGGACTTGTTGGTAGAGTTTCTATGGCTTCTTTGAGGGCTATTTCGGCTTGTGTGAAGTCGAAATTTCTTCTTTTCATGAACCTTTTTGCTGCCCTCCAATCACCACCCATGTACAAAGCATAGTCTTCTTCATTTGGCTTCGTTTCTTTGCTTGATGATTGATCATTCATAGACATGTTTGGTGATGTATTCACCCTTCTAACTTGACTACTTTCATGCCTTTCTTTTATCATTTTCTCGGCTGTTTTGCGGGCATTTTTATGGACAATGTATTGCCAATCTAAGACATCAAGATATTGTGCATACAAGATTCTCATCATGTCCTTGTCCTCATAGTCAAATCCCAATTCCTTTGCTATCACAACCCATATATTATATGTAGATACTCTTTTATGTCCACCTTCTCTTTGTACCATTATGTACAAATCATACAACTCAACATACTTCCCATTTTCAAACCTTGGAGGAATTGGTCTATTTGTTATACCTAGGAATTCCTTTAGAAACCATGAAACCATTTGTATAAATGGTCCTTTAAGTATGTTTCTATGTGCCCAAGGAAATTCCATATCATGTATGATATCCAAGAACTCAATGCATTTTTCAAGTGAATCAATATATATATTATTTACAACATCATCTATATTATTTATAATACCATCGGCTTCGGCCGAAACAATATCAAAATAATTGTTCAAGTAATTTTCTTTTGATCTTATGTGATCATTATCATCTTCCAATTCTTTTGATATTGCTTCTCTTGATTCACTTGTGTGTTCAATAAATCGAAATTGCATGCTTTTGTCCTTGAACATATTTTCTACAATACAAAAGTTTCCCACAATTTTTACTACAATACAAAAGTTTCCCACAATTTTTACTACAAAACCTTGTAGTTTAAGTTGTGGAAGACTTAGTATATTGTCCTCCAAATCGGTTGAATAAAACACATTTGGTATCACCAAATTTTGATCTTCAACCACTATACTAACAATACCAACCCCTCTAACAAACACAAATTCTTTCTTGATTCTACTTTCCACTCCAAACGATTTTTTCAATTTAAGAAAGAAATCTATGTTACCCGAAATGTGATTTTGTATGTTTGGACTAACGTACCACATGTCTTTCCACAAGCCAACATCGGATCCTTGAAGAATATAATCTTCACCATTTCCAAAAAACTTCTCGGGATAATATGAAATCCCCGTGTTTATGGCATCCCTTATCAATTGTGCGCTCTCTTCCTTTTCTTTTATACCACAAACCCCTATAAGATGACCCGGTTGCTTGCAATAAAAACATTTTCTTGTCTCAATCCCCCTTCTTCTTAATTCTGCTTGTCTTTCTCTTCTTCGTCTATATCGTGCCATGTATCTTGGCCTTGGTCCGGAGTACGAAATTCTTGATGAATCAGACATAGTGAATGGTATTCGGACTGATTTAGAGACTAAGAATTTTTCTGATATGGTCTTGACAAGAACAGAAAAAATGACTATATAATAATATTTACGATGGGAATTTATGATTCAAACAACAAAAAACTTCCAGAATACTACTTCAATTTTGACAACAGAAAACCGGACCCTTGACTCGCGATTACTGGTTTTATTATATAAACAATGATCGCTGAAACAGACTAACCAGATTTAGAGTAAACTGAATTGTTTACAAATCGTAATATGAAGATGAATGATAAAAACAAACTATGGACAGAAAGATTCGAATACACATAAGAAAGAAACTGACTCGGAAGTGAATTATGAACAGAAATTTACAGAAAACAAACCCGAATAAGATAACTGTTATGGATCGAACAAGAGAACCCCGCTCTGATACCAGTTTGTTGGCCCCAGAACTTGATTCTTGCAGCGGATTGATCAAAATAAGCACACGTAAAATAAGATACAAACTGAACGAATGATATTATAAGAATGAATGGAAGTATTCGATACAAATGATTAGAAAACTAAGATACTTCTGGAAGTTTGCGAGAGGATTGTTAATATGTTACAATCTTGATAACTGAAATGTTGTGTCATATCCCTCATATATATATGTTACGAAATGATGTGTCTGTTGTGAACGGTTATGTCTTGATGTCCCACCGATTCATATCTGATTTTGGCGCTAAAATAACTAACATAACAGTCAGGGGCATAATCGTCTTTTGTGCAGTACTTTCCTTCGAAACATATGTTGAATTCTTTGTCCTCCATTCTGATCTGCTTCTGCTTGGTTGCTGCTGTTTTGAATCAGCCTTGTTGTGTGCAGCCGTATGGTCTTGATCATTGCATTCATCCAAAGTGTTTTGACCCGTTTACTTCATACATAACTTAACTAATCTAATAAACCTATATATGTTCTACATAATACATAATACATACATTTACATAAGTTCAACATTCATAATAAACATGAAAACATAATAAAGTTATATTTACAAATCAACACTCGCCCCTAAATATAACTAGGGCTCATGGGACTTGTTGGTAGAGTTTCTATGGCTTCTTTGAGGGCTATTTCGGCTTGTGTGAAGTCGAAATTTCTTCTTTTCATGAACCTTTTTGCTGCCCTCCAATCACCACCCATGTACAAAGCATAGTCTTCTTCATTTGGCTTCGTTTCTTTGCTTGATGATTGATCATTCATAGACATGTTTGGTGATGTATTCACCCTTCTAACTTGACTACTTTCATGCCTTTCTTTTATCATTTTCTCGGCTGTTTTGCGGGCATTTTTATGGACAATGTATTGCCAATCTAAGACATCAAGATATTGTGCATACAAGATTCTCATCATGTCCTTGTCCTCATAGTCAAATCCCAATTCCTTTGCTATCACAACCCATATATTATATGTAGATACTCTTTTATGTCCACCTTCTCTTTGTACCATTATGTACAAATCATACAACTCAACATACTTCCCATTTTCAAACCTTGGAGGAATTGGTCTATTTGTTATACCTAGGAATTCCTTTAGAAACCATGAAACCATTTGTATAAATGGTCCTTTAAGTATGTTTCTATGTGCCCAAGGAAATTCCATATCATGTATGATATCCAAGAACTCAATGCATTTTTCAAGTGAATCAATATATATATTATTTACAACATCATCTATATTATTTATAATACCATCGGCTTCGGCCGAAACAATATCAAAATAATTGTTCAAGTAATTTTCTTTTGATCTTATGTGATCATTATCATCTTCCAATTCTTTTGATATTGCTTCTCTTGATTCACTTGTGTGTTCAATAAATCGAAATTGCATGCTTTTGTCCTTGAACATATTTTCTACAATACAAAAGTTTCCCACAATTTTTACTACAATACAAAAGTTTCCCACAATTTTTACTACAAAACCTTGTAGTTTAAGTTGTGGAAGACTTAGTATATGGTCCTCCAAATCGGTTGAATAAAACACATTTGGTATCACCAAATTTTGATCTTCAACCACTATACTAACAATACCAACCCCTCTAACAAACACAAATTCTTTCTTGATTCTACTTTCCACTCCAAACGATTTTTTCAATTTAAGAAAGAAATCTATGTTACCCGAAATGTGATTTTGTATGTTTGGACTAACGTACCACATGTCTTTCCACAAGCCAACATCGGATCCTTGAAGAATATAATCTTCACCATTTCCAAAAAACTTCTCGGGATAATATGAAATCCCCGTGTTTATGGCATCCCTTATCAATTGTGCGCTCTCTTCCTTTTCTTTTATACCACAAACCCCTATAAGATGACCCGGTTGCTTGCAATAAAAACATTTTCTTGTCTCAATCCCCCTTCTTCTTAATTCTGCTTGTCTTTCTCTTCTTCGTCTATATCGTGCCATGTATCTTGGCCTTGGTCCGGAGTACGAAATTCTTGATGAATCAGACATAGTGAATGGTATTCGGACTGATTTAGAGACTAAGAATTTTTCTGATATGGTCTTGACAAGAACAGAAAAAATGACTATATAATAATATTTACGATGGGAATTTATGATTCAAACAACAAAAAACTTCCAGAATACTACTTCAATTTTGACAACAGAAAACCGGACCCTTGACTCGCGATTACTGGTTTTATTATATAAACAATGATCGCTGAAACAGACTAACCAGATTTAGAGTAAACTGAATTGTTTACAAATCGTAATATGAAGATGAATGATAAAAACAAACTATGGACAGAAAGATTCGAATACACATAAGAAAGAAACTGACTCGGAAGTGAATTATGAACAGAAATTTACAGAAAACAAACCCGAATAAGATAACTGTTATGGATCGAACAAGAGAACCCCGCTCTGATACCAGTTTGTTGGCCCCAGAACTTGATTCTTGCAGCGGATTGATCAAAATAAGCACACGTAAAATAAGATACAAACTGAACGAATGATATTATAAGAATGAATGGAAGTATTCGATACAAATGATTAGAAAACTAAGATACTTCTGGAAGTTTGCGAGAGGATTGTTAATATGTTACAATCTTGATAACTGAAATGTTGTGTCATATCCCTCATATATATATGTTACGAAATGATGTGTCTGTTGTGAACGGTTATGTCTTGATGTCCCACCGATTCATATCTGATTTTGGCGCTAAAATAACTAACATAACAGTCAGGGGCATAATCGTCTTTTGTGCAGTACTTTCCTTCGAAACATATGTTGAATTCTTTGTCCTCCATTCTGATCTGCTTCTGCTTGGTTGCTGCTGTTTTGAATCAGCCTTGTTGTGTGCAGCCGTATGGTCTTGATCATTGCATTCATCCAAAGTGTTTTGACCCGTTTACTTCATACATAACTTAACTAATCTAATAAACCTATATATGTTCTACATAATACATAATACATACATTTACATAAGTTCAACATTCATAATAAACATGAAAACATAATAAAGTTATATTTACAAATCAACACTCGCCCCTAAATATAACTAGGGCTCATGGGACTTGTTGGTAGAGTTTCTATGGCTTCTTTGAGGGCTATTTCGGCTTGTGTGAAGTCGAAATTTCTTCTTTTCATGAACCTTTTTGCTGCCCTCCAATCACCACCCATGTACAAAGCATAGTCTTCTTCATTTGGCTTCGTTTCTTTGCTTGATGATTGATCATTCATAGACATGTTTGGTGATGTATTCACCCTTCTAACTTGACTACTTTCATGCCTTTCTTTTATCATTTTCTCGGCTGTTTTGCGGGCATTTTTATGGACAATGTATTGCCAATCTAAGACATCAAGATATTGTGCATACAAGATTCTCATCATGTCCTTGTCCTCATAGTCAAATCCCAATTCCTTTGCTATCACAACCCATATATTATATGTAGATACTCTTTTATGTCCACCTTCTCTTTGTACCATTATGTACAAATCATACAACTCAACATACTTCCCATTTTCAAACCTTGGAGGAATTGGTCTATTTGTTATACCTAGGAATTCCTTTAGAAACCATGAAACCATTTGTATAAATGGTCCTTTAAGTATGTTTCTATGTGCCCAAGGAAATTCCATATCATGTATGATATCCAAGAACTCAATGCATTTTTCAAGTGAATCAATATATATATTATTTACAACATCATCTATATTATTTATAATACCATCGGCTTCGGCCGAAACAATATCAAAATAATTGTTCAAGTAATTTTCTTTTGATCTTATGTGATCATTATCATCTTCCAATTCTTTTGATATTGCTTCTCTTGATTCACTTGTGTGTTCAATAAATCGAAATTGCATGCTTTTGTCCTTGAACATATTTTCTACAATACAAAAGTTTCCCACAATTTTTACTACAATACAAAAGTTTCCCACAATTTTTACTACAAAACCTTGTAGTTTAAGTTGTGGAAGACTTAGTATATTGTCCTCCAAATCGGTTGAATAAAACACATTTGGTATCACCAAATTTTGATCTTCAACCACTATACTAACAATACCAACCCCTCTAACAAACACAAATTCTTTCTTGATTCTACTTTCCACTCCAAACGATTTTTTCAATTTAAGAAAGAAATCTATGTTACCCGAAATGTGATTTTGTATGTTTGGACTAACGTACCACATGTCTTTCCACAAGCCAACATCGGATCCTTGAAGAATATAATCTTCACCATTTCCAAAAAACTTCTCGGGATAATATGAAATCCCCGTGTTTATGGCATCCCTTATCAATTGTGCGCTCTCTTCCTTTTCTTTTATACCACAAACCCCTATAAGATGACCCGGTTGCTTGCAATAAAAACATTTTCTTGTCTCAATCCCCCTTCTTCTTAATTCTGCTTGTCTTTCTCTTCTTCGTCTATATCGTGCCATGTATCTTGGCCTTGGTCCGGAGTACGAAATTCTTGATGAATCAGACATAGTGAATGGTATTCGGACTGATTTAGAGACTAAGAATTTTTCTGATATGGTCTTGACAAGAACAGAAAAAATGACTATATAATAATATTTACGATGGGAATTTATGATTCAAACAACAAAAAACTTCCAGAATACTACTTCAATTTTGACAACAGAAAACCGGACCCTTGACTCGCGATTACTGGTTTTATTATATAAACAATGATCGCTGAAACAGACTAACCAGATTTAGAGTAAACTGAATTGTTTACAAATCGTAATATGAAGATGAATGATAAAAACAAACTATGGACAGAAAGATTCGAATACACATAAGAAAGAAACTGACTCGGAAGTGAATTATGAACAGAAATTTACAGAAAACAAACCCGAATAAGATAACTGTTATGGATCGAACAAGAGAACCCCGCTCTGATACCAGTTTGTTGGCCCCAGAACTTGATTCTTGCAGCGGATTGATCAAAATAAACACACGTAAAATAAGATACAAACTGAACGAATGATATTATAAGAATGAATGGAAGTATTCGATACAAATGATTAGAAAACTAAGATACTTCTGGAAGTTTGCGAGAGGATTGTTAATATGTTACAATCTTGATAACTGAAATGTTGTGTCATATCCCTCATATATATATGTTACGAAATGATGTGTCTGTTGTGAACGGTTATGTCTTGATGTCCCACCGATTCATATCTGATTTTGGCGCTAAAATAACTAACATAACAGTCAGGGGCATAATCGTCTTTTGTGCATTACTTTCCTTCGAAACATATGTTGAATTCTTTGTCCTCCATTCTGATCTGCTTCTGCTTGGTTGCTGCTGTTTTGAATCAGCCTTGTTGTGTGCAGCCGTATGGTCTTGATCATTGCATTCATCCAAAGTGTTTTTGACCCGTTTACTTCATACATAACTTAACTAATCTAATAAACCTATATATGTTCTACATAATACATAATACATACATTTACATAAGTTCAACATTCATAATAAACATGAAAACATAATAAAGTTATATTTACAAATCAACATTTTTTGCATCTTTAGTCAAATCCTACTTTTTCATAGATGGGAACTCTTTCCAACAAGTGCACAACACTGTACAGGTAAACAGTGTTGTACAAAATTTCTGGAAAAGAATATATCTGTTAACGTTACTAATTTGTATCGTTATCTTCTTTTCATGTTTTTGTAGGCCATTTCCTCTAGAGATATGTCACATACTTAGAAGTCATTATGTTCATGTATCTTTTGGGTTTTTGTGATGTTTGCTTTCAATAATCTCTATTTTTTTAGAACAGCCAGTTTTGTACCCCGTTTTTGTCAAAAAGAAAAACAGTTCTGACCCATTACACCCAGTCACCTACCCACCCCGCTCGTTCTGCTAGGTACACTTACATCAAAATGGCAAAGTCTATTATCTTTTAATGAACAGTCCTGCATCAGGATTCAGGAATATATTGAGCATTTTCTTGATCATCAAAAGCTTGGTCAAGATTCATCTATATCGCCTATTTTACAACACAGCCTCAAGATTATAATCATACAGACAGCAGCATGCATAAACTTAAAATGCAATGATATCAAAGGATAGTAATGATGATATAACCTTTAAGATCCATTTTACACGCTTAAGGAAAGTAAGAGAACTTACAGCACTACAGAACAACGGTAAGAAACTTCCTATTGCGAGTTAGCTGCTTGCCACTATCAATTTGCTCCCACCAAGTCAACCGGTTGTAGATACCCTGGTCATCGGCAAAAGGCGTTCCCTTCTTCGAGTGAAAGAAGTGATATGTAATCTGATGGTGTAGGAAAAAAAAGTTTAATGCCTGGGTTTAGTATACAACACAAATTAACATATATGGAAGCAACACATAACAAAGCATGATGAATTGGGTCACATTCTCAAAGCTCATTTGTGGGCTATATCAAAAGATATCCAACAAATGGTTCAAGAATGTGTTTTTGTGCAAAACTGTGACATATATACATCTCTATTTTGAAGGTTTGGCATAAAAACATAACTGCTTGAAAGAATAAAAACATTCAAATCCGTTATGAACTCTTTGAACCAAATGCAATAAATAGAACTTGTAGTAAATCAAAAATGGTTGAAACAAACAAGAAATCAAAAAGAAAACAATGGAAACCTGAGATTCTTCAATATCATTATTGCTGGAAGTCTTAATGATGCTACAAAAATTGTGGTAGTATGCTTATACAATATTTTTATGTCATTTCTCTATGTTCCGTCCCATTTCATATTCCCACATAAGAATAAGCATCTAATCTTGGGTCAATTACATGTCAAATGTATGTTAGATTTGTAGGAACATATGTGGACATTAACTATTACACATATTGGCTAGTGTGTCAAAATGTCCAAAGAACAATCAAGGTCCAACCATTCAAACATCCGGCTATAGAGAAATCAGCAACCGTAGCTGTGACACCCGGCATGTTCGGCTTAAACATAATAGTAACATCTAAGTCTACTTTAGCGAGAAACGTTTATAAACAAACTTAACTGGGTTAGTTGAGTCGGGTCATATTAGGATTGTCCAGGGTTCAATGATCGGGAGGATCATTGGGAGTCATTTTGAGGAATACACTAGTACCGGGTTCCGTTGTTGGTGACATTACATGAACTAATTAAGTATATGTGTAGATTATGGGTCGTGTGGTGGATTGTATACTTATACTTGCTTAAACAATGTACAAATGATTATATGTGCTTAAATATGCTAAGTATAGACTATGGATGCATGCTTATGTGTTAAGATGTGTTAGAATGCGTTAAACACGACAAACTGGAAATCTGGAAAAAAAAAAAGTTAACATGTGTTAAAAAGTGCTGTTAACATGAGTTAAAAAGTGCTGATGACCTGAAAGTGGAAAGTGGGCGAATGTGGAAATGGAACCTGAGAAAGTGGGCGAATGTAGAAACAAAGTGGGCGAATGTGGAAAGATTCCACATTCGACCATTACAAATGGGCGAATGTGGAAAAGTTCCACATTCGACCATATGAAGGGGGCGAACCTGGACCTGGTATAAATACCATCCTTAGCCATTTTTCACCATTTCACAAACCCTAAACGCCTCCAAACACTCTCTATCAGCTATTATCATTGGGGAAGGAGTTTTTGAGCTTGTTTTTCATAACCTAACTCTCTAAATCATTACAAGTGAAAATCTAAGGTGTGTTCTTCATTCCAAATCCTTTTTAAACAATTTTGACTTGTTTTCATCTAAACCCCAAGGGTCCAGATCTGATAACAACATGTTTTATGAGTAAAAACCTTTCTAATATCTTTCTAAATAAAACCTATTCATAAACAATGAGTTTTTATACAAATTAACATGTGTTAATGTAGTATTATGCATTGTTTGATGATTACTTGTTGTATAGATGATATGACAACAACCTAGGATTGTTATTAATGAGGAGTTATGATTGAAACATGTTACAATTGATTGTTGAAGGTGTTTTTGTCGTTTAAAGGAATTTTTAGTTAGATTTAGGGCTTGTTTTTGGATGGTAATGATAAGGTTATGATAGGGGGTTTCTTGTTCATGATAATTTGAGTATGTTGAGCTGATGATTGATTAATTTCAGAAAGTTTCCTAATTGGGTAATGATTTCATGCATGATGATGTGACATCTCCATAATTTACTATTTTAGGAAACTTGTAAAAACGGATAGATTTTGGGGTAAAATCGGTAGGGATTCGTAGGGATATGTTAATGATGCTTGACTGCTGTAACTCATGGTGTTTCGTGATGTTTTCGGACGTTTTCGACGCGTTTTTTTGGAAAATTATACAGCAGGGTCGAACCTGGAGCACCTTCGACCAGTCGAACGGGCGAAGGTGGTTCTCCAGGGTCGAACCTGGAAACTAAAGGGGCGAACGAACCACAAATGGGCGAAGGTGGGAGAAAAAAGGGGCGAAGGTGGAAGTTCAAGGCCACATTCGACCAATTAAAGTCACCTTCGACCACTCCAAGCTACGTTCGACCCTACGTTAACAGAAATGAGATTTTTGATGCAAACTAAGTGTTTTATGCTTGAAACTTATGTGTTAAACTTATGTGCATGACTAATTGATGTAATGGGTCACCAACGGGATGTCGGGTCGGTCTGGGATGTCTGGTTAACGTTTAAACACACTTTTTAACACACGTAGTTAAGATCTGGACAATCGGGGACTTGTTAGCCTTCGGGTTAGTAGTCATCACACTTATGTAAACTCATTGATAGGTTGTCATTAGTTGGGATTATCATACACGTGTTGGAATTCTAGTTATCGGAAGACGCACTATAAGGTGAGTTTCACGGCCCCACTCTTTTACTGGCTTTACATTTTCGGGGGAGAAAACATGCTGTGTCCTTTAAACGTGAGTCAACTATGTTTTCATAAAAAGGCGTTTCAACTATGTTTTGGTATTCATGAATTCATTGGGTTTGGAGTATTCATTATGTTTTCACGTATTCATTATGTTTTGGAGTACTCATTATATTACTATGCGATCTTTGGAAGTCCCGGGGGAAACCATGAATGTGCGGGGATGCACAACGGGGGAAATGTGGATAGCGCTATTTGGGCTTGACCCGCCCCACTCGACGGCTTGGAGGGCCGGGCGGGTGCATATTGTCTCTTAGGTATTCAGTATTCAGTATGCAGTATTCAGTATTCAGTATTCATTCGGGCACGTATTCAGTATTCACAGTATTCGAGTCCAGTAATGGTTTTCCAATCGCAGTAGTAACAGGTATTCATATGATTTGCTTGCATGTGGTCTGGATTGATCATGGGTATTCATTTGGGAGTTAGTATTCAGTTGGAGTCGATTTTCACTTGGAATTGGTATACATTTGGAGTCGGTATTCATTAAAAACCTGTGAACTCACCGGCATTATTTGCTGACGTATTTAGCATGTTTGTCTCAGGTCGCTAAGGTAGCAGCTGTCGATAGGCGCACGGAGTCTCACGGCGTCTAGGATTCATGTGCATCTCATTTAGTATTTTCAGACTTTCGTACTTTTGATTTCACATTGTAATAAAGTTTTACGCTTCCGCAGCGTTGGATCATTTATGAAAACTTAATGGTTTGATTATGTCATTTTTTTTACGTATCATATAGTGTTGTTTATTGTGACCGTTGACTTGGATCCTGGTGTGTCGTGCGCCTCGCGGTAAAACCCCGCACGTGGAAATTTGAGGGTGTGACAGTAGCCCAATCCTCTCAGCCTTGCCAAGGTAATCCCTTCTAGTATTTTGAATTCTTGTTAAATCACAATTTGACTTTTAGGAACCCAATTGTTACAACTAAAAGATAGAACCGGCTGATTTCCAGAAGAAGGTGGACCAAGGGAAGCTTATAAGTAACTAACAGAAAACACACCTGAATCATCAAAATCACATATCCATTGATCCTTTTCTAACACATTTATCGGCCCACCATAATCAACTAAAGACAACAGCTCACACAACTCCGCAGACTCAATACCGTTGGCAATAGGCCTCTTCCATTACCATTGCATAACCGACCCAGCACCGGTTCAAGTCAGTCGATATTGCTTGATATTATTAGACATCTCATCTGTTACACCCTCAAATTCCAGTTGCGGAGTTTTACTACGAGGCGCGTGACATACCAGGATCCAAGTCAACGGTCACAATAAACGACAACTATATTATATGAAAATAACGTAACAAAACCAACCACGCAGTTTTAAAAGTTTGCATAATACCAAAGACCACAGCGGAAGCAAAGTTAAGTTTACAAAACCATAATCCAAAGTAAGTAGTTTAAACTCCAAAATAAAGTTCAACATGCATGATGGGGTGAGACACAGTGCGACACCGGTGCGCCTAGAATAGGTGCTACCTTAGCGACGTGAGAAAACACACTACAAGAAATTTGGGTATTTACCCACACATAGTATGTGTAGGAAAAACCATATAATGTGTTAGAAGTTATGTTTTCCTACACATAAATTAAGTGTTATGATGTGTAGACTCAGCACTGTAGATATTGATCATTACCTACACATTTATTATGTGTAGGTATATAGCAAACTATACCTACACATATATGTGTGGCTAAAACTAATATATATTTGTTGGTAAAAATATAGCAACTTATTAGTTTGAGGTATGACGTGGCAGCTGACGTGACATCCAACATGGCAACTAATTATGTGTAGGTAAACAAATGTAGATGATGTGTAGATATTGATCTTAACAGGTGTAGACATTGATCTTAACATGTGTAAAAATAATATATATTCATGTGTTGGTAAAATATTCAAATGTGTGGATAATAACCACGATTTATTTAAATAATCATTTTTAAATGTATACAAACAAATACAAAAACAATTATAGAAACATAAGCGACCAAATTAATGAATTACATACAAGAAAAATACACCTAAAAATTCAAGATAGAAAATTAAACTAGCATCTTGATGTTAAAAGTGCTTGAGTCACTTCATCAGTTATCACAAGATCAAATGAAGTGCCATCTAATTTGTTTGACAATGAACCAGTGAGTTGTTAAAACGACATCTGCGTTTTTTATAACATCTGTAACAGCCAATTACTGTCTCTAGCGTTTTTCTTTAGAAAGCATCTTGAGCTTCTTCCTTATGTTCCTTTTTGTGTTTCTGTCTTTAACCTTCAATAGTTTACTATTCAGTGCCTGTAGTCATTTACAATAGACGGAAGTATAAATTTTAGGGAAAAAAAAAAGATTGGAATATTCAAGTTCTGACTTTCTTAAAATATAATTTACCTTCATCTCTTTCCGGATGTCATTTGCAAGAGAACAATTATCCCCACGTAACACCTAAAAGTAAGAAATTCGAAACAATGCTGATAAAATAATTCTATATTTATATGACTATATATTAATCACATTGCTTGCTAAGAATTTAACTTTGTTCACTAGCATTGCTTGTGTACTATGGTTCTTACTATGAGAAGATGGGAATTAGAGAAAATAGTGAAAAATAGTTATGAATGTAGGTATGCAGGATCGTTTGAGAGGGTTTGGGTTTGAGAGAGAATAAGATAAACTTTAAGAATCAATACATAACTAAAATGATACAATGTGTTTGGTATTTATACAAATGAAGGGGTGTGTCCCCAATGACTCTAACCGACACAATGGTTAGTTAATAACCAACATGACTATTCAACTTAGGATAACTAATATGTCACACTATATATGTATATATATATATATATATATACTTAGGATAATTGTGGGAAATAAGAATTATGTCTAACATTCTCCCCCCTAATTCTTGATTTCCCCAAGGTCTTAAATTCCTATGAGACTTCGCATCTCTATGAACTTTATCCTTGGTAATGCCTTGGTGAGGATGTCGGCTTTCTGCATCTCTCCACTGATGTGATCAACTTGTATCTGCTCGTTCTCTATGCATTCTCTGATGAAATGATACCTTGTGTTGATATGCTTTGATCTTTCATGAAACACAAGATTCTTCATGAGTTGTATTGCTGACTTGTTATCTACTCGTAGAGTTATCTTCTTTGGTCTTTCACCTGTGAGTTCGCTTAGTACTCCTTGTAGCCATATTGCTTGACATGCTGCTGATGTTGCTGCCATAAACTCTGATTCACATGATGATAAAGCTACTGTGTTCTGCTTCTGACTTGTCCATGTGATAGGTGAATCTTTGTAGTAGAATATTGTTCCTGTTGTTCCTTTTCCATCTTCTTGGTCTCCATAACTGCTGTCGCTATAACCAATGATTTCTGCTTCTTTGCCTTTGCTGTATTGAATTCCATAATTCAATGTGCCTTTGATATATCTTATCAAATGTTTAACTGCCTTCATGTGAGTTGTCTTTGGTTTCTCCATGAATCTGCTCACGTATCCAACTGCGTAGGTGATATCTGGTCTGGTATGTGTAAGGTACCTTAAGCTTCCAATTAGCTTTCTGTATTCTGTCTCATTGACTGGTTCACTCTCGTCTTCTTTATCGAGCTTCAGACCTGGTTCCATTGCTGTCTTTGTTGGATTGCAGTCTTCTAGTCTAGCTTCCTTGATAACTTTCTTTACGTAGGCTGATTACTTCAACTGTATCTTTCCTTGTGCTTGGCGTACTTCTATTCCTAGATAGTATGTGAGTGGTCCTAAATCACTCATCTCAAACTTGCCTTGCATTTCCTTCTTGAAGCTTGATATGTCCTTCATTGAACTTCCTGTCACTATTATGTCATCGACATAAACTCCTATAATGATTGTTGATTGTCTTGAAGTTCTCTTATAAACTGCTTGTTCTTGTGGACATCTTATAAATCCTATCTCTTTTAGGATGTTGTTCAGCCTTATATTCCATGCTCTTGGTGCTTGCTTCAAACCATATAGAGCCTTCTTTAGCTTGTAGACTAGCTTCTCTTTTCCTTTCTTTATGAATCCATCTGGTTGTGATACGTAGACATCTTCCTTTAATTCACCATGTAGGAATGCTGATTTTACATCCAAATGATGTACTTCCCATCCTTTCTGTGCTGCCAATGCTAGTAGTAGCCTGATTGTTTCCATTCTTGCAACGGGTGCAAATACTTCATTGTAGTCTATACCTTCTTGTTGTACATACCCTTTTGCTACTAATCTGGCCTTATTCTTGGTGATCTGTCCACTTGCGTCTCTCTTGACCTTGAATACCCATTTTAGACCTATTGGTTTCTGACTTGAGGGGAGCGTAGTCAGTGTCCAAGTGTCATTCTTCTCTATGGAATCTATCTCGCTTTCCATTGCTTCTATCCATTGTGGGTAATCTGCTGCTTCTTTATAGTTTGCAGGTTCTTCATCATATGCTAGATAAAGATGTTCATAATCTTCTGGTCTAAGAGGTTCTGTGGCTGCATAGATGTCACTAAGTGATCTAAGGGCTCGAACTGGTCTATTTAAAGAGCCTGGTGAGTCTTCTAACTCTTGAGTACTTGTCTCAACTGCTGGATCACTTGTCGGTGTCTCTTGTACCGTTATTGGAGTTCTTGTAGCTGTAATTGGACTGCTGAAGAATTCATTATCACTCTCTTGATCTTCACTATCATCATCATTCTCTTCTTGTACAACTTCATTCTCTGAATCTCCATGTATCTCAAATCTTGTCCAAGATGGTTCATCTTCGCTTCCTTCTTTCAAGTAGTTGTCCCAATTCCATGGTTCATTCTCTATGAATTGGACATCTCTACTGATATGTATCTTCTCTTCTATGGGATCATATAATCTGTAGGCCTTGGAACCATTCTCGTTTCCTAGATGTACCATTTTCTTGCTTCTATCTTCTAACTTCTTCAAATAGGGCATCGTTACCTTTGCATATGTTATGCATCCAAATACTCTAATGTGCTTGATATTGGGTGCTTTCCCATTCACTGCTTCGTAGGGTGTCATTCCCTGTACTGCTTTAGTAGGTAACCGATTTAGTATGTAAATCGCCTGTCTTGTTGCTTCTGCCCATAAGTTCTGTGGTACGTTCATAGCCTTTAACATGCTTCTTGTCATACTCATTACTGAACGGTTTTTCCTTTCTACTACACCATTTTGCTGTGGTGTGTAAGGTGTTGTAAGCTGTCTGAGGATTCCTCTGTCCTCACAATACGTGGTAAGTGCTTTAGAAGTAAATTCTCCTCCACGATCCGTTCTTAATCTCTTGAGCTTTTGACTCGTCTATGTCTGAGCTTCACTTAGGAATTTCTTGAAATTCTCATAAACTTGATCTTTTGACTTGAGCATGTAGATCCACATGTATCTTGAATAATCGTCAACTATCAGGAAGAAATAGTTGTTTCCTGCTAATGATGTGGGTGTAATTGGTCCACATAAATCTGCATGTACGAGTTCTAGAGGTCTCGTAGCTCTAAAACTTGCTTGAGAGGGAAACGGAAGTCTGCTTTGTTTTCCCGTAATACATGCATCACATACTTGAGATGGGTGCTTAATCTTTGGTATTCCACGTGCCATTCCTTTTATACTTAACTGTCTTAGTGAATCAAAATTCACATGTCCCATACGTGCATGCCATAACCATGCAGGTGATACTATTCTGGCTTGTAAACAAATCGGACTTGTTATTCTAAGCCTTACTTTATAGAGTCTATTCTTAGCTCTTGGGACTTTCATCAATAGGTTGCTGTAGGCGTCATAAATCCATAGATAATCATTCTCCATAATCACTTTACATCCATTTTCTGTAACTTGCCCGAGACTTAGGATGTTGCTTTGGAGTGTTGGAATGTAGTAGACTTCTGTAACTAGTCTTTGTTCTCCATTGTTGCATTCCAATAATATTGAGCCTTTACCTTTGATGTTGACACATGATCCATCTCCAAACTTTACACTTCCTGCTATCTTTTCATCTAACTCTATGAAATAGGAGCGTCTTCCTGTCATGTGATTGCTTGCTCCGTTGTCCAAATACCATATTTCATTTCCATTATCTTCACTGTGATAACGTTCTGGTATGACTTTCTTCTCTTCTAGAACTACACTTTTTTCTTCACCAACTGCCATAAGTAATGTGGGATCCTCTTCTTCCATTACTAGGTGAGATTCTTCTTGCTTACTTCGAGGTTTAGGACATCTGGGAGCTATGTGTCCTAATTCATTGCAGTTGTAGCATCTTACACTGCTGCCATCTCTCTTGGGCTTGTAACTACTGTCGTCATGACGATTCTTAGTGGGATTTTGATCACTTCTCTGATCTTGATGGCCATTTCTGTCAAAGTTCTTCCTCTCATTTCTTTGACCTCTATTGAACTTCCTAAAGTTCTGTCTACCTCGATTCTGATTGTAGTTCCTATTGTTGTTGCTGAAAGGCCTTCTCTCTTGCCTTGTAAATAACAGCTTCTCTTGACCTGATGGTCCAAATTTCTTCTCATCTCTTGACTTAAGGCGTTCCTCATAAGCTTTAAGTCTACCAAGCGCTTCATCTAACGTCATGGTATCTATATCTGAATATTGCTCTATGGATGCAATAATCTGTAGGAACCTCTCTGGTACGGAGTCCAGCAATTTTCGTACCAACATCGACTCTTCAATTGTTGTTCCTAGGGTTTTTGACTTTGTACTAATCGCACTTAACCTACCAGCAAACTGGTCTATGGTTTCTGTCTCTCTCATTGTTATCATCTCGAATTCTGTGCGTAATGATTGAAGTCATGCTTTCTGGACTCGGTCAATTCCAATTAATCTTGTCTTTAATGCTTCCCAGATTTCTCTCGCTGTAGGATGTGACGCCACCTGCATCACCATATCCTCTAGAATTGCCTGAATGAGATAGGCAATCGCTGTCCTATCCTTCTTTACATCTACCTTCGACGTGCCTTCTTCGGGTTCCACTACTTCCCAAAGACCATTTGCACTTAATATTGCTTTAACACGTACAGCCCAAATCGTGTAATTTGTAGATGTCAACATCGGTGTCTGGAGGTTGAAAGTGAGAGTCTCCTTCGTGACTGTCTCCTTTGATGCTGTCTCTTTCGACATTGTGGGTTTAATGGGCGTCTTCTTCTGCGGACTTTTGTTCTTCTTCTTCCCTATTGTCCAAAACTATTATGGACTATCCCACGCTTCTATGGAACTTTGTTTGACTACCTTTGTCAAATACGACTATGATATGTCTGAAGAAAATATTCTTGTTTAACAAAGTTTGATGCTTTGTCAGGCCCACAACAAAATATCAATATCCTTGCTATAATATTTCTTTATACCACTAATGTTCCCAAATTCTAAAGTCAATCCTATGATTTGATAATCCTCCAACGATGATTGATTAGTGTCTTTCAACAACACCCTTTGTCAATCCTAAACACCCTTCTAAAGGTATGTATGCGAGGTCTGAACCCACCTTGGACCACCGCAGCTTGTGTATGGGTGGAGAAATGAGCACAGAGAAAAAGATCAAATTGGTTGAGGAAGAGAATAAGCAGAGGGTTGAGAGAGTTACGATTTTTTTATTTGATTTTGGGATACTATGGGTGGGATATATGAGGGAATTTAGATTTTAAGAACACAAAAGCATGCCACACACCTCTTTTGATATGTCATGTTTTTTATTGGTTGACAAAAATTATTGACAAACAAAATAACGTGACATAAATTTATTATATTTTATAAAACATGACATTTTTTATGACACACGCTTTTAAATGTCATAAAAGGAGTGTGTGTCATTATTTACGTGTCAAGAAAGGTATATTTTTTAGTAGTGCAAGATCTAACAAAATAATAATATTAATAACAACCACTAATAAAACTCTAATCCTATATCATATTAAATTTCACATCAACGATTAAATAATTAGCAAAGCGGATACTAATAAATATAACGAAAGTTTTACCGGTTCCACCGTGCCATCACAATGACTCGTTTTCCTCTCTCTAAAAACCTAGCCACCACCACTCCTTCTTCTATCTCTTTAAAAACCTAGTCGCAACCACCATAACTCCCATCATCTCATGTTCGATCTATGGGCTTTAAAAGCCCCAGACAACAACCGTTTCAGCTCACCGTCAATTTAAGAACGTCTCCGGAGTAAGAAACAGTAGGGAAAGTGAGAAAGAGAAAGCTATGAGAGAGAGTGTGTAAAGTGGAGACGGATGTAAGAGGAAGACAGTTTTATGAAGAGATAGGGCATGCAAAACGAAAAAAAGGGTGTGAAAAAGAAGCTTAAATGGTTGTACAAGAGGCTTTAAATGGTTGTACTTGGGATGTACAAATGTGAGAGAGCTCCAAGTTGTTAATTATAGAGTTTATAATAATAATTAGGAGCAGGAATACGGAGGAGGCGGAAAAGATGAATTTGGTGAAAATTTTGAGAGCATCAGGTGGGAAATAACTTAAAAAATGCATACCAATATTTACTTAATTATATGTTTTCATTATCTACACGTATCTAACATTTTAATATATGTGTAGGCAATTAATTTGCCACGTCATATTCAAACAATAAAATAAAAATTGATTACTTACTTATGTATCGAATATATAAAAATATTGTATATTTTTTATACGTGTAGCTATTTATTTTGCCACATCATTTCCAGAAAACTAAAATAAAAAAAACTATTTACTTACTCATGTATCCAATATCCACATGTATTGTACAATTTTTTAATAGTGTACCTATTTATTTTGCCACATCATTTTTTAAAAATAAATTAAAAATTTATTTACTTAGTGTAGCTACATATTTATTTACATGTATTATGTGTTGGTAAAATAATCAATTACTCACACATATATCAGATCTTTACACATTTGTAGATAATTTACCTACACATAACGAAAATTTTCCACATGTGTAGGTAATGTATCATTTAACTGATTGCTAGTTTTTGTGGGAAAATTTCCCACTAACACCAAATGTGGGTAAAAGCCATTACCAACACATATTAAGTGTTAGTCATTATGAAAAAAAACATCATCAACCATTACCCACACATATAATAACATGTGTAGGTATTTACCCACACATTTACATGTGTAGGTAAATTATGTGTGGGTAAACATCCCAATTTCTTGTAGTGACATTCTATGTTAGTCAACACATGAAGTGCTGGTGAGTCACATAGTTTGTTTTAAGTTTGCAAAAGTAAGTAATGTTTGTAAAAACTAGACCATTCAATGTTTGTAAAACTAGGCCAATCAATGTTTGTAAAACCAGGCCAACCAATGCTTGTAAAACCGGGCAAATCAATGCTTGTAAAACGAGGCCAATCAATGCTTGTAAAACCAGGCCATTCAATGCTTGTAAAACCAGGCCAATAAATGCTTACATCTATACCTTATGCTAGCTAGACATCGTTACATGATACTAAAGTGTCGTGAACCACTGCTGAATGTTAGAAATGCCTCAATACCCGCCACCGGACATCACCCGGTGTCATAATGTTAGATAGGACAAATATGCACCCTCCACCAAACGCCAGTCAGCCCGAGTGGGGCTTGCCAGGCCCAATAGATCTATTCACACTTTCCCAGCTATGTACCCACATATTAATGCTTCACTAAAAGTTAGGAGGACTATGTCACTTAGTACCCATGTGATATAATGTAATATGTTTGTCTAAAAGTTCGTAAGTTTGTACCGCATGTTTCTCCCCCAAAAATAAAAAAACAGTAAAATGTGGGGTTGTGAACTCACCTTAGTTTGTGTCTTCTAGAAAAGAATTACCGACACGACCAGATAGTCCCAAATATCGGCGACCTATCATAAAGTTTGTATAAGTGTTTTGACTAATAACCCGTAGGTTAACTAGTCCCCGATTGTCCAGATCATGACTAAGTATGTTTGAAAATGTGATTGAACGTTGACCCGACACACCCGACAAACCCGATATCCCGTTGGTGATCTGTTACACAAATTAATCAAGTACATATAGTTAACACATAAGAATCATGCATAAAACACTTAGTTTGCATCAAAAATCGCATTTATGAAGTCGTGCGGTCGAACCGGAACAAAATCCACTTGGTTCGACCTTAACATAGGTCGAATGGGGTGAATATCAGTTGGTTTGACCCTTTTTGTGTTCCTTTGAACTTTTGGTGCTTGGTTCGACCCTTCAAAAGGTCGAACCAAGTTCCCGTTTGACCCAAATGCTGCAGAAACTCATAAAACGCACCAAATCGCATCAAAACAATCCGAAAACATCATGAAACGTCATAAATCACAGCAGTTGATTACATTAACCTATCCCATGAAACCCTTCCATTTATATCCCGAAATCCATCCATTTCATGAAGAAATTGCAACCTACCCAAAATGGCAAATTATGGAAATGTCACATCAATGCATGTAATCTTTACCCAAAATGGAAACTTTTCAAAATTACCTCAGAAGCAGATTATTATGCTCAGATTGTCATATATATGAAAACCCACAATCATTCCCTAAACAATGCCATCAGGAACAAACCCTAGATCTAGCACATAACCCTAAAATGGGTAAAACATCATCAATCATCAATTACACCCTATAATAACTATATATCATCATCTAAAACAGTCATAGATCATTATTATATCATTTATTCATCATTCAAACATCATATAACACATATCATCTCATTTAACATCATTAACACATGGATTTTTGTATGAAAACTCATCATTAATGAAAAGGTTTTGTTTAGGAATGTGTTAGAAAGGTTTTTATCCATGAAAACATGTTTGAATCAGATCTGGACACTTAGGGTTTGATAAAAAGGAATGAAAATTGATTAAAAAGGTTTTAGATCAAGAACACACATTGAATCTTCTCTTGTTTATGATGTAGAACGTGTTTGTAGGTTAGGATGTAATAAACGAGGTTAAAAACTCATCTTTACAGGTTTGGGGTTGAGAGAGAGCACTTGGAGGCGAGTTAGGGTTGTGAAATGATGAAAAAGTTGCAAAGTATGGTATTTATATTCAGTGTTGGTTCGCACCCTCACGGGGTCGAACCAAGGTCCATTCGACCTCATCATGGGTCGAATGAGTGACCATGAGGTCGAACCAAGTTCCAGCAATCCAGTTTTCTATGATTTTGTCGTTTAAACCCGTTTTAATACATGTTAACACATTCTAACACATGAACATGCAATCCTAGCATATGTTAAGTGTATCTGATCATATAAACTCCATATAAGCACGTATTTACACATTGCACATCATACATGGAACAAATCATGTTTATCACTTAATCCAATTCATGTAAGTCACAAACAACGGGACTCAAGACTCGTGAGTGCGTATGTTACCCCCAATAATCCTACGAATCATTGAAACCTAGACAATACATAAATGTAAACCGACTTAACTGACCTAGTCGAGTATATTAAATAAATGTTTTCACTAAGGTAGACTTATATGTTTGAAAAATATTACCCTGAGTTTATCAGGTGTCATATCATCCCATGTTGAAAGAATTTTTGTCCCGAAAATTGCCGAAAGTCGAAAAGAAAGAGACAAAAAGAAAGAAAAATTTTCCGGTTGCTACATCATCCCCCTGTTGAAAGGAATCTCGCCGTGAGATTCACTCAGCTTCAACAGTAACAGGTATCGACCCAAGTACACGCTTAGATAATGAATGAGGTTACATAGATTCCATCTAGTCCCCTCGTTTCCATGAAAACTCCGGTCCACGACATGAACACCAACGAACTCTAACAATACGAAAGATGACCCGTACTCATAACCAACTGAGCACCCAATGCTCAAACAACGCTTCCCACAAACACGAAACGAAACGAGAATCGCAAATAAAAAATGATAGAAACAAGAACCCCAAGCCGAGGAACCACTTCCTCAAAATAAATACGAGATAACTGCTCCAAGCTACCACATGGTCCACCCCTCCTGGTCGAAGATACGCTGAAGACTCTTATGATCGGTATAAATGATGCACCTGGTACCATACAAGTAGTGTCTTCAGATCTTCAGAACAACCCAATATGCACCCGGTTCCAAAACATGGGTAATGTAGTCCTCCTCATGGACTCTAGGCTGATGAGAAACATAAACGGTAACCTTCTTGCGTTGCATCAACACACAGCCGAGACCCAGAATAATAGTACCACAAACAAAACCGGTTGTGCCCACAAGCAAGAACAAGATAAGGCTAGCAAGATGCGTTTCATTGAATCCATGAACCCCATAGACGCATAGGTGAGATCAAAAGGTGTGACCAAGAATTCAAAATGACCATAAGGAGTTTGAAAAGAAAATAGTCACAGCATGACACACAATAACTAAGTACCTAGCCTCCCGCGGTGTAGGCACTATGTCTAGCAACAGGCAAAACTCATCAAATATGCAACTCTAAACAGTAAAATAAAAGTCAACATAAAACTGAAGCAGGGCGATCAATAAGAGAAAACGTACCGATAATAGTATCAGAAACCTGTCGAGCTTCTCCCGAACCAATGGTGAGGGCGCTCGCACTCAGGCTGTCACCCTCGTTGCCTTGATCGTTTCCTTCCTCACGAGCGACACCTTGTTTCTGCCTTGCGAAGTCCTTCATGAAATGCCCCAATTGACCACAACGAAAGCATCCCCGCCACCCAGAGGGGTAGGAGGCTCAGGGCAGGCACACTCGAAATGCCCTGGTTCACCACAGTTAAAACAATCATGTTTTCACTAAGGAGTGGGGGTGGGGACACCAGCTTGTACCTGCCTCGGCTGGAATTTGGCCCTACAATCTCTAACATGGTGACCAAACCGATGGCAGCGAGACTTATCACAATCACCCGATTGATGAAATCCACACCGATTACACTTCGGGAGCTTCCCAGCATACCCTCCTTGCTTCTGATCAGATGATAAACCCGATGCCTCAAACTTCTTCTTGTTATTCCAAGGGGCTTCCACGGTAGCACCCCTGGAAGGCAAAACACCTTAAGCAGCCTTCAAGTTAGTCATCATGTGAGTCGTCCGAACAGTCCTCAACAGTGTAGTAGGTTCAACCGCAGCTACCCACCCAACAATCTTTGGCGCTAACCCATCAATGTAATGCTCGATCCTCCTGCACTCTGGCGTAGCCAACCCAGGACACATCAAAGCCAACTCACTATGCCTAGCAATGTACTTCTTCATCTCATAACCCACCATCCTATAATTCCAGAACTCGTGCTCCAACTTCTTCAACTCATCCCGTGGGCAGTACTCTGCTCGCAACCTCAAAACGAACTCAATCCATGACAAGGCATTGGTTTCCCCCAAGCCAAGAGTCTGTTTAGTGGAGTGCCACCAACGTGAAGCATGACCTACAAAAGTTCCTGCAGCAAACTTCACACCATCAACAGATGGACAGTTACACATAGCAAAAATTGTCTCAATCTTCTCGAGCCACCTGAGCAGTCCCATTGCTCCCTCAGTACCACTGAATCTGTAAGGCCTGCAGTTCTTAAACATCTCAAAGGTACACTCAAGTTGCACCTAATGAGGCCGATTGACAGCGTTACCACCAAGAGTCTGCTGCGCAGCCTGGAAGGCAGCTATTGCGACGTTCACATGCTGCCACAGCAGGTTGTTCAGCTCATACTACGTCAAGGTGATGTAACCACCACCCCGACCATCGCCGGTACGACCACCAGAACGACCACCACGAACACTAGACATCTTCTGCCAAACATTAGAACAGGATGCACATATTCATTACTAGTGTAAGCGAAAGATTTTGACTAAAACAGGATTATTTGATCATACAAGTTACAAAACCAGGTGCGGAAACCCTAGCTTTGAACAAACTGATAGAAACTCAAATCAAAACACAATCAAAATCATTTTCAAAGCTTTTCATAGATTAACTTTTGCATAAACTTGATTACAATGACAATACGGTTAATCTAGATCAAATACAGACACTTTCAATCTAACCTGGAACCTGACCTCAAAACACACACAACTAATAACTCTCTTTTATTCACAAAAACACAAAAACTATATATAATGTCTGCAGGTTCGCCCCTTTTCATGGTGCGAATGTGGACACTTTCCACATTCGCCCAGTGTGAATGGTCGAATGTGGAATCTTTCCACATTCGCCCAGTATGATTCTACATTCGCCCACTTTTTCCACTATATTTCTACGTTCGCCCACTTTTTCCACTTTCAGTCCATCAGCACTTTTTAACACATGTAATCAGCACTTTTTAACACATGTTAACATTGTAGATCCAATCACTAGTCGCAATACGTGCATCTACAAACTCCCCCTCGACTATTGATTGGATTGTCTTCATGTTTAAATCTTGATCGTTTTCTGATTATCTGAACCTTCGACATTCTGTACCGGATCACTAGCTAGGGACATACATGAATAATGCACTAACAATCTCCCCCTTGGACCTAGCTAGTGATGTACCAAAGCAGAAAGTTATCAATTATTCAAGTCTTGATTGAAAACTTTCCATTTTCATGCACGTTTATGTCGAAGTTCCTGTCTATCTCTCCAGTAAGCTTTGAAATCTCAAACAGACTCAAGAAATCTTGGCTTTGTCATTTGATGATCCAGAGATGAATATAGACGATAATCTTGATTTCTTCAATCTTCATCATTTCTTTAACCTCTTATTAACTTCTGTTGTTCTGGTAATCTTGATGTTCAGGTTTGGGTCTTGTTCAGTTACACACTTTGTCGATGAATCTTGAATAGTGCACCTGTTGTATTTGATTCTGCAAAAAAATTTACTAAAAACTGCACAAACTACAACCGGCGTTAGACACGACAAAAAATCTCGGAAGTACTCTTCTTATTCCTTTTGACCCTCAATAGTTCTCCCCCTGAACTATACACCATTTTCAATATGTACCAGAAACTTGAAATTTTGAAAACTTTTTCAACTTTTAAGTATCTGAGCATTCTCATTCAGTATCCCAACATCGGTTATCGAAAATAAAGTTGAAACAAAACTTTTTGATTTTTTTCAAAGTTTAAGCTAAAACACACCAAAAATCTTTTTGAATTTTCCAATGTAATTGCATAAAAGTAAATTCAACATATTTTTGTGAATTTTCCGGTTAAGAGGATCATATCAGTATTGAAACAGTCAGTCATAACTCTTTTTGATCAATTTTCTGTTTTTGTCATTGAGCATCCTACAACCATTACCAGTATGTTTGTCCACTTAAACTCAAAATCATCATTCATTGCTCAGCACTTTAGATACATTATGGTAATATTAGATACTGAAAAATCTATGGTCCCCGCATTCGCGACACATTCCCGTATCAAGAATTGCGCAAAGTTTCATTGTAACGCGTGATTATACTGTAGTTATCTGTTAGTTACAAGGTATGAGGCACAGTGGTGACAGGTCAGCAAATTAATGCTTCAAAGCGACTTGTGCACTCTACCAGGGTGAGGACTAATATCAATCATGATTTGCATCAATGATTGGATACGATGCATTAGATAATCTTTGATTATCATCACACATGTTAAGTTCCTCATTCGGTAACTTAAGGTTTTGTCATTAAAGATCTTTTAATAAGATACCCTGACTGATCTAGGTCCGTAAATCAATACGACAAAAGATCAGTTAGGCTATCCCCAGATAACTTTCAATATAACGACCCGAAACCTCCGATTTTGGCAATCTATCAAACGAAATTTCGGTACTAAGACCATATGCCAACGATACGTTGATCCACATGATTATCAGTTATTGATTTTAAATTTATATCATCATGCTGAACTTTAAACTTTGATTTCAAGTCTACCAATATATAATTGTAGTGGCTACTCAATGTTTATCAAATTATTTTTGTTTTTAGAGTAGTCTGACAGTCCACTGATGTACTATCATCTCCTCTTTTTCTCCAGGAAAAACTCATTTTTGATTTTTTTTAATTTTTTTTATTTTGATTTTTCTGAAATTTCCTCGCCCTAAAAATCTAAAAATAAGCATATTTTTGGATTTTTTTTTAAACTTTTGAAGAAAAACAAAAAAAAATGATATCCGATGCGGTTTACCCACTGAGTTTTAAAAAACCATTTTCCACTCAGATTACTAAACTCATTAAGATTTTTCAATTAGCAAACCATTTTGTCGTATCTGTTATTGAAATCCAACACCTGAGAGCAATTGCAAAAGATTGCAACTTTTTCCGGCTTCACAGGTTGGAGACAATCTGCACACTTATAAAACAATTAACATGAGAGAGGCACCCATCCCTTCACAATGATGGGTCGTCCAAGGTCATCAATTCTCGGAACATCAATCCATTCTCCTTTTGAAAAATCAATTGGTTTTTCAATGGATTGATTTGAAGTAGAAATTGCTATTGACTTAGAAAGTGATTTGGGTTTCCAAACACGTTCAGAGTTTACTTTAGATTTTGTTGAAATCGTTTTGATTTTTGACTTTTCAGGTTTCATGTTTGACACCTGCTTCTGAACTTTGTTTGGAATCTTCTCAGACTTAACTGATGAAGACCCAGGTTTAAAGTTATTCTTAGACTTAGCCTTAGAACTCCCCCTTACCTTAGCAACCCTACCACAATCTCCATTTTTATTCAAAGCAATTTTGTTACGATTGTCATATACAACCTGTTTCCCCTTTTGCTTCTTGATTGGTTTTGGGGATACAGGCTTTCTGACATTGCCTGAATTTCTAGCAAATTTCACTTCTGTCTTTTTCTGTTTAACATACGGACAGTAAGCAACTAAATGCCCACACTCGCCGCAGTTATAACAAGACCTATACTCTTCAAAATCACATGCATACCCGTCATCCCAATACCAATAGGGACAATGAGCAGCAATATGTCCAACTTCACCACATTCAAAACAGTTTCTCCATTCAACATAACCATGAGAATACTGTGGTGAATTGTTTCCCCAATAACCATCAAATTGAGAGTTATATGAATAATCATAATAGTCATATGATCTAGATGAAAAATTTCTTGAATTCTTTTGATAAGAAGTTTTTATCTGATCATTTCCTTTCAATTTGTTTGGTTTTGATCCCTTTACTTTAGGACCATTCTTATTTTCAACATTTTTCTTTTCAATATTTTTCTTTTGATCCTCTTTATTCTCATGTTGGTTAGGACTGAATTCAAAATGAAGATGATCAAATTGATTTCTAAATTGATTTAACAAATCAAGATTATCAACAAAAATACATTTAAGTAGAGATTGTTCGATATTCTCAATTAGAAAATCTTTGTTGAAAATCAATTTGTCATGTCCTTCTAACATGTAGGAACCTTCAACTCCTTCAGGAAAACTGAATATGGGTTTTTCTTCAGAATCAGATTCTGAAGTTGTTTCAACATTTTCAGTTTTCTGTTCAAACATTTGTTTCACTTCAGAATCAGAATTAACAACGCAAGGTGTTGTGATTTCCAACTCTGATGTGGAAGTATTCTTTGAAACACTTTTATTCATTTCTAACATTTCTTTCTTTAAAGATTCAATTTTATTTAACAAATCTTTTTCATTCTTTTCAAAAACTTTAATTTGGTTTTTACAATTTTCTAGTTCATTTGCTAGTTTCTGTTTGTCCTCAATAAATGTCATCAATTCACAATTCAACTTGACACATTTAGAACAACTAGCACTTACCTCATCATCTGATTTATTACCATTATCAGATTTTGCATCACCATTTGAAATATCACTCTGTTCTGATGTACTGTGTTCTGAACTCGTATCAGAACTCAAATCACTCTTTGACAATTCACTGGAATCATCATGTCTCATTTGTTTGGCTAAACATACAACATTCCTATGAACACCTTCTCTGTTAACACACTTGTTCACATGTACCATTTCATCAGTTGGTTTCGGTGTCATTGGAAATCCCCAAATGTTGTCAGCTTGATAATTTTGTCTCTGTAATTGTTGTTGCTTTCTTTCAGCTTCGACTAGAGCTTTGATCTCCTCATCCGTTCTACATACGGCCATGTAATTAATCATTTTTCCAACAAAAATATCTAAAAAAAAATTTCTAAAATAAGGTCGAAATTTTTAGGCACTAAATTCCACGTTCGCCCCTGGTAATTCTACTTTCGCCCCTTTTGATTCCACGTTCGCCCAAAAGTATCAGCCGAATGTAGAATAAACACCAGAATGTAGAATATCAAAATTCAAATTCCACGTTCGCCCAAAAATGTCTACGTTCGACCACTTCTATTCCACGTTCGCCCAGAAATTTTCAGGTTCGCCCACTACAGTTCCAGGTTCGCCCAAAAAGTTCCAGGTTCGCCCAGTTTGAGAAATTTCCAGATTTGAAAAACGGTTACACTTTGAAAAACGGTTATTTTGATCTCTGATTTTCAAAAGTTTGTGGATTTGAATGATCTTAATCAGGTTATGATTCGGAATTGATTTGGAGCAACTTTAATACTTGGAATTTTAGATTTCAACCACAAAATCAACTTCAAATCAATCAAAAACACTCAAAAACCATTTTCATGCAAAAACAGATGTATTTTGATCAAAAATATGTCCAAATCAGCTCTGAGTTTATCAAATTTGTTGTTGTATGATCCGTATAGCTCTGATACCACTTTGTAAGCGAAAGATTTTGAATAAAACAGGATTATTTGATCATACAAGTTACAAAACCAGGTGCGGAAACCCTAGCTTTGAACAAACTGATAGAAACTCAAATCAAAACACAATCAAAATCATTTTCAAATCTTTTCATAGATTAACTTTTGCATAAACTTGATTACAATGACAATACGGTTAATCTAGATCAAATACAGACACTTTCAATCTAACCTGGAACCTGACCTCAAAACACACACAACTAATAACTCTCTTTTATTCACAAAAACACAAAAACTATATATAATGTCTGCAGGTTCGCCCCTTTTCATGGTGCGAATGTGGACACTTTCCACATTCGCCCAGTGTGAATGGTCGAATGTGGAATCTTTCCACATTCGCCCAGTATGATTCTACATTCGCCCACTTTTTCCACTATATTTCTACGTTCGCCCACTTTTTCCACTTTCAGTCCATCAGCACTTTTTAACACATGTAATCAGCACTTTTTAACACATGTTAACATTGTAGATCCAATCACTAGTCGCAATACGTGCATCTACAACTAGCATAACCTACTACTAACAATGAGAATTAAGACCTAGGTCCCGTCCAGGACCATCAGTCTAAACACAGAGTCCATTGGGATTTTCATGCTCTCAGCTTATGATTTCGTGTGCACCCGAAATGATAAACTGTTCTACATGGTCCTCCAAATGTACTCCTAGTTTGAAGCTCAAGTCATCGGACACTAACACCTAGAGATGTACCACTACAAGTACAAGTGCAAGATAGTGTGTGGGTGAGTGTGTCCAATAGAGTATTGAAGGGAGATGTCCGAATCCTGGATAGGTCTCAAGAGTATGCCGAAGCCACTCTAATGTACAACACCGTCGTGCAAGGATCAACAAGCTAGCCTCTTCGTTTTCAAATCCGGAAGAAGAAGATAAGATAGAAGATAGATGAAACCAAGGATAGAACAGATGATGTAACACATAAGTATGATAATGATACCGACACCTTGACAAAGTTAGTATCTTTCCCACTTATAACAACTCATAAGTGTGTGACCGTCTAGTGTGTGAGATTCGGCTATAGACTAGACTCTACATGCAGTCCTAGTTAACTATAACCATTGGCTCTGATACCAATCTGTCACACCCTCAAATTCCACTTGCGGGGTTTTACCGCGAGGCACGTGACATACCAGGATCCAAGTCAACGGTCATAATAAACGACAACTATATGATATGAAAATAACATAACAAAACCAACCATGCAGTTTTAAAAGTTTGCATTATAATAAAGACCACAGCGGAAGAAAAGTTAAGTTTACAAAACCATAATCCAAAGTAAGTAGTTTAAACTCCAAAATAAAGTTCAACATGCATGATGGGGTGAGACGCAGTGCGACACCAGTGCGCCTATAACAACTGCTACCTTAGTGACCTGAGAAAACGTGCTATGTTAGTCAACACATGAAGTGTTGGTGAGTCACATAGTTTTAAGTTTGAAAAAGTAAGCAATGTTTGTAAAAACCAGACCATTCAATATTTGTAAAACTAGGCCAATCAATGTTTGTAAAACCAGGCCAATCAATGCTTGTAAAACCAGGCCAATCAATGCTTACATCTATACCTTATGCGAGCTAGACATCGTTACATGATACTAAAGTGTCGTGAATAACTGTTGCACGTTAGAAATGCCTCAATACCCGCCACTGACCGCCAGTCGGCCCGAGTGGGGCTTGACATGCCCAATAGATCTATTCACACTTTCCCCGCTATGTACCAACATATTAATGGTTTACTAAAAGTTAGGAGAACTTTAATGATGTAATGTCACTTAGTACCCATGTGATATAATGTAATATGTTGGTCTAAAAGTTCATAATTTTGTAAGTTCGTAAGTTTGTACCACATGTTTCTCCCCAAAAATGAAAACAATAAAATGTGGGGCTGTGAACTCACCTTTGTTTGCGTCTTCTAGAAAAGAATTACCGACACGACAAGATAGTCCCAAATATCGGCGACCTATCATAAAGTTTGTATAAGTGTTTTGACTAATAACCCATAGGTTAACTAGTCCTCGATTGTCCAGATCATGACTAACTATGTTTGAAAATGTGTTTGAACGTTGACCCGACACCCGACACACCCGATATCCTGTTGGTAACCCGTTACACAATTAATCAAGTACATATAGTTTACACATAAGAATCATGCATAAAACACTTAGTTTGCATCAAAAATCGCATTTATGAAGTCGTGGGGTCGAACCGGAACAAAATCCACTTGGTTCGACCTTAACAAAGGTTGAATGGGGTGAATATCAATTGGTTCGACACTTTTGGTGTTCATTCGACCTTTTGCTGCTTGGTTCGACCCTTCGAAAGATCGAACCAAGTTCCCGTTCGACCCAAATGCTGCAGAAACTCATAAAATGCACCAAATCGCATCAAAACAGTCCGAAAACATCATAAATCTCAGCAGTTGATTACATCTAACCTATCCCCATAAAACCCTACCATTTATATCCCGAAGTCCGTTCGTTTCTTGAAGAAATCGCGCAACTTCCCAAAATGGCAAATTATGGAAATGTCACATCAATGAATGTAATGTTTACCCAAAATGGAAACCTATCAAAATTACCTCATAAGCAGATTATTTTGCTCAGATTATCATGTATATGAAAACCCCCCAATCATTCCATATACAATACCATCAAGAACAAATCCTAGATCTAGCACACAACCCCCAAAATGGGTAAAACATCATCAATTACACCCTATAATAACTATATATCATCATCTAAAACAGTCATAGATCATTATTTTATCATCTATTCATCATTCAAACATCATATAACACATATCATCTCATTTAACAACATTAACACATGAATTTTTGTATGAAAACTCATCATTAATGAAAAGGTTTTGTTTAAGTAGGTGTTAGAAAGGTTTTTATCCATGAAAACATGTTTGAATCAGATCTGGACACTTAGGGTTAGATAAAAAGGAATGAAAATTGATTAAAAAGGTTTTAGTTCAAGAACACACCTTGAATCTTCTCTTGTTTATGATGTAGAACGTGTTTGTAGGTTAGGATCTGATAAACGAGGTCAAACACTCTATTTACAGGTTTGGGGTTGAGAGAGAGCACTTGGAGGCAAGTTAGGTTTGTGAAATGATGAAAAAGTTGCAAAGTATGGTATTTATAGTCAGTGTTGGTTCGCACCCTCGAAGGGTCGAACCAAGGTCCATTCGACCTCATCATGGGTCGAATGAGTGACCATGAGGTCGAACCAAGTTCCAGCAATCCTGTTTTCTATGATTTTGTCATTCAAACCCCTTTTAACACATGTTAACACATTCTAACACATGAACATGCAATCCTAACATATGTTAAGTATATCTAAACATATAAACTCCATATAAACACGTATTTACACATTGCGCATCATACATAGAACAACTCATGTTTATCACTTAATCCAATTCATGTAATTCACCAACAACGGGACTCAATACTTGTGTGTGTATGTTACCCCCAATGATCCTCCGAATCATTGAACCTTGGACAATAAGTAAATGTAAACCGCGTCAACTGACCTAGTCAAGTATATTAGATAAATGTTTTCGCTAAGGTAGACTTATATGTTTGAAAAATATTACCCTGAGTTTGCCGGTGTCACATCTTCACCGCTAACAACACAGTGAATGATGTGTGTCTTAAAACAGCTTGTTAATATGTTAGTTTTGTACTGGTATGGAACCCGCGCGTTGCGGCGGGATCGACAATACAAGGCGAGAACATAATTCAAACCTTAAAACGATAAAAAAAATCATATGTATGTAGTATATATTTATATATAAAAGCACTCGCGCTTAACGGTAGGGAAGTTCTAACATTAATTAGGATAGTTATATGATACCATGTTACGTTCTATATACATATTGACACAAAAAAAATATGTGGATGGGTCTTTAGTTACACTAAACGGAGGAAGCAGAAATTCTCTTTCAAAATGTGTAAATGTTGTATAAGAAAATAGGAATTATACTAAAACAATAAAAAAAACATTTTTGTACGTACAACATATATAGGTGCTTGGATGTGCTCTTTAAGTTGGTATTACAACTTGAAGTCACAACAAGTTAATATGACCAATCAAATCCAACAGTTTACTGAAACTAATTGTTAAAATTATTCATTATTGTCTAACCAAATGTTAGTTTAACCATCTATTTATGATTCTAATTATTCAAGTTGGTATATTGAACCCAGTTAATTTTCATTCTATCATGAATGATTTGAGCTGCGGATTTAGTAATAACTTATTGTTTTGGCTTCAAGACTATGCCTGCATTTTCACTCTTCGCCCCTACCTTAATTTCAGCCTCCAAATGAGATATCCCTGGAAAATGAAAAAAAAATTGCATACTCTTTAAACCTTTTGAATCTGAGTTGGGTTTGTTATAATTGGAAGTTGAATGGATCCTTGTTCATTATATCTCTTTAATCTTAGTTTATTTAAACAAGGATCCATTCAACTTCCAATTATAACAAACCCAGCCCAGATTCAAAGAAACACTATTTATCCAACAGAAAATTGCTCAAGCAAACAAGGTGTGAAAAGTCTAGTGGCCCAAACTAGTATCTTATGATTATAGAAGACTAATATATCATTAGATAACATCAAATTAAAATCCCCTAAAACACAATGACAAATAATACTGTGAGTTGAGTTTCGAGTATCAATCTTTGTGTCAGTTTTTTTTAACAACACACAAACTTCCTTGCTGTTAAACACAAAAGAAGAAACACAAAGATCGATACTCGAAACTCATTGTACTAGGATTCCGCCATAAATTGATATCACTGCACAAAATATATGACAGTTCGAATTGTGTTGACCAATTTTGACTCTCTTCTGCAACTAGTTACATAGATAACCGGTCCTCGATAACCCTCAACATAAGGGCTTGTGTAGTGGGGGGCTTTATGAAAAAATAGGGGTGTAGTGGGAAAGGGCTCCATGGGACTTTATAAATGATTGGGTAATCATTGCTTAATTATTTTTTAATTAAATAATAATATTAATAATAATAGTAATAATAATACAAATATTAAAAGAACAATTATTAAATTAAAAAATAATAATAATAATAAAATATTTAATATTAAATAAAAAATAATACTCAAACGGCTAGTTTCAAATGGTTACTATTCCAACGGCTAGTTTTCAATTCCTGACTTTGGCTGCATCCGCTCGGATGCCAGGTCGGACGGTTGTGATAGCGATCATTCTGTGTCATCGCGGAGTATACACTGGAGGATTGGGATAATGTAATAGCCCACTCCCGTACCGCGATATTGTCCGGGCATGTCCCGATTTTGCATTGGTCGTAGGCAATTCCCACGCCAAAACGTGTCACGATAGGAAAGGTATCCCACCTCTTATAAAGAAGTGTTAGTTCTCCTTCCCAACCGATGTGGGATCGTTACAATCCACCCCCCTTAAGGAGCCCAGCGTCCTCTCTGGCACAACGGCCCGGTCCTGGCTCTGATACCATTTGTAACAGCCCACTCCCGTACCGTGATATTGTCCGGGCATGTCCCGATTTTACATTGGTCGTAGGCAATTCCCACGCCAAAACGTGTCACGATAGGAAAGGTATCCCACCTCTTATAAAGAAGTGTTAGTTCTCCTTCCCAACCGATGTGGGATCGTTACAATCGTGTAACGCCCCAAAATTTATATACAGGATATTATGTCGTTAGTATACGACAATATTTTCTTTCTTGTATAAGTTTGATTCTTGACAACTTTTGGAGTTTATCGAAAGTAAATTAATCAGTTATAGTTTAAATTGGAGAACTAATTATTTTGAAGGAGTTTAGGGGAGTAGAGTTTAACAAATCTGGTTGTCATACAACTTCGGGGCACATTTTATATTATGGTGGATACTCAAAGGACTTTTGTATTAATATGGAGGTATTTAACCTTGAGTATGTTATTGCTAACATCACCACCTAGGTTTTTAAAACCCTACAGCCGACAATCAACCTTAAACGCACCAGCCTCCTTTGCATGTTGTAGCGCAAGACCAAAATATGACATGCTTTTCATTTTCGATCGCCTTCATTAAAACCGATTCCTTTGTTCGATCAAGAACACCTTACGATATTCGGATTGCTTTATGACCATCCATTTAGCCTAAGTGGTCGGAGCTCCCTTCAGTGAGAATGGGGATGGTATGGTGCTGGTGGTCCGGTGATGAACATGGAGAGGCTAACAGTTCGAGGTGGTTTCAGGCTGGTACCGTTTCCATTCGCGACAATGTAAGTCTCCTTTATTATTTTCCTTGTTGATTAGTTAGTTGGTGTCTAAAGGATGACTAGTGGTGGCCGGTGATGGCCATGAAGGGAATGGTGATTGCGGTTGCGATGGAGACGGTCGTGGTGTTCTGTGGTGGTAAGCGATGTAGAGGGTGACATATGATAATGGAGCGAGGGTGTAGGTGGAGGTTGTGGTGTCAATCGGTTGGGGCCGACACGTCGATGGTGAGTTGTCAATGCTTGGTCGTGAGATGATGGTTCACGATGGTGATAACTGGTCGTGCGATGGTGTTCGAACATGGTCTTAGTGGCCTTTAGCTACGGTGGAGATGAAGGAAAGTTGCTTCGAGTTCCGGTCAACAATTATGACGTATGGCTTCATTTGTTTCTATGTTGATAATCAGTTATGAATCTTATACGTAAGCATGGAATTAACACACATTCCATGCATGATGATGATGGTGACTATGGTGCATGTAGTAGTGTAACACCCCAACCGATGGCGGAATCATCGAGGTGTCACGAGGTGTCGATTGTTCAATAGCACATGGACTAAAATGTAAATTTTGAATAATAAACATAATCCATTGTTTAAACCAAAATACAACTTGTCTCAAAGAAACACAAAACATAGTGAATGTAGTTCAATTTTATTAAAGCACTAGGTCCAAAACCTAAGCGTGTAAAGCAAAACTTGATCAAACTGCACCTGAAACATGTACAAAAAATATTTTGGTCAACACATATATTGTATTGGTGAGTACATCCGTTTGGTAAATATAATATGTAAACTTTTCGCAATTCCTGTGTTGTATACCGTTTGCAAATATGAAATAAATGGTATCGGTCAAAACCAAGCCTTGATGAATAATGACTAATACATGAATAACCAACTGAATAATGAATTAACAAGACAATGACCAAGATTCTCTTAACAGAGTCTCAAGGGGGTATACCATAGTACTATTCACTGAAATGCTAGGCCGCAGAACGGTTAATGATTTTGACTAAGTATACACACAAATTCACATAAAGCAAACACACATGAGAATTGCATTAAGTATAACAATAACATTTGATAATAATGTACATGAATAGCCCCAAAAGAGTAAAACATGAAAAAGGGGAAAGATATACTCACAGTTTCGCTAAGTATAAATTCCGAGAATGTTCGTCGTAAGGCTTAAGAATTCCAAAGAACTCAACCTATATATAAAATACTAAATGAGGAAAATGACTTAAAAGTCTAAGACAACCAATCATCTAAGGCATTAGGGCTTGCTTGACTCGTATAGGGAAAATGAAATTGTTAGTAATAATTTAAACGACAGTGTTTGAAATAAATATATTCACGATGAATTTAATAAATGACAAAAACTCTTATGTGTTTCACATATAGATATATTTTCTATTTTATAGAAAAATAACCTCGAAATAGATTTGATGATTTATATTTAATTAAACGATTTATTATTATATCTAATTTACATATAAATAGCATAAATAATACGAGGTATGATCCCAAAAAGATATTATTATGAAAAATAATTATTTTATGATGTGGAATACTAAAATAATATTTCCATAGTTTCTTTTAATTTATTTGCATTTAAAACATTTTTAATAAACTTAAATAGTGTTTTAAATGATTAAAAATAGTAAAAAAAATAACAAAAATAATCATTTTCTGAGGAATTATATTTTATTTCAGTTTATAATTCCTAAAAATAAATTCCCAGAAAATTTAAGGTTAAAATCTCTTAAAATGAATTTTTAATCATTTATTTATGATTAAAACAATTTAATTCAAAACAATACAAAAATAATATTTTTTTTCAAAAAATAAAAATATGACAATTTTCTTTAGGGTGTCAAGATGCTTCCCCTAAATTTTCATAATATTTGGAGTAAAAATGAATTTATTATGAATATTCTAAGTTTTTATGTATTAAAAATGATTATTATATGATTAAAATAATAATTGAATTTAAATAAAAAAAACTGAAATAATGTGGGGGATCCCTGGGCTCGAACCCGGGTCTATCCCTTGCAACCCAACCACATCAACCACTACACCAAGACCAATGTTTGTTAATTTTAGTGGAACAAAATATTTTTATAAATAACCCAACCATCATCATCTTCCTCAATTAACTAACAAGAACCCTAACCCTAGCTTCAAATCAATCGGCCCTAATACACTGATATAAGCTCAGCGATTATGGGCATTTCACTCAGGATTCAAATCTAAACAAAATGGCATAAGGATATTGAACTGACAATGTAAATTAGCGACGCAATTGAAGCTCTAAGAGCCGGCCTTGTTCTTGCAAATCAGACACGTTATAAACAGATTTTTCGGGTATCTCTTTGTGGGTTTTGATGGAAATGGATGCAGAAGAAGTTCCCACAACCCATATTTATAATGGACTCGTGAAATAAGCGTTTTGCAAGGATTAAAGGATTCCGATCGGTTACCATTAACCCACGATTAAAACTTGATTAAAGCTTGTCATTAATCCAATTAAATGATTGTAATACGTTGAATAATAGTGGAGAAACGTAACCCAACGATTTAATCTTGTTAAAACGCATTAAAACTCAATAATTTGATTCGCCGGAAAAGACGCCGGCGGCGACCAGTTGGCCGGAAAAACGTCCAGCAGCATTCAAAGAGGGAAACATTTTAAAACTTTTGGGAATTGGCAGAATTGACCCCTCTTATTTGACTTAAGTTAGTTTCAAGGTTTTCTTGTTAGTTTTCTCTTTATAATAACTAAGTTAACTAATTAACTCAAAACTTTTATAACTTGAAATTTTTATGATATCTTTTCCGGAATAACGTTACAACTTACGCGTTTGATTAAATCGTAATCACAATCCATAATAAATGCAAATAATATAACTTGAGCTCGCACCTTTATTGAATTTGAAACCGACAAAGTTACAGGAAATATTTGAAAGGACTAATATTGTCATTTAGATGATAGACGAGGGTGACGGATGTTACAAGTAGATTACAAGGAAAATAAAGAGCTTGTTTGTAGGTCACGCATTGGTACAGGAGGTTCTATTTAGTGTTGTGTTGTATTTAAACATGGTATTATATAAATTGAACATGGTCTTGAAGATTTCAAATGGTAATTTGAATGGTGACGAGGCTTTTGTTAACATGGGACCATGATTGAAGTTGTGGGTGAAATGAAAACTTAGTGGGCATGGAGCTTTCAAGTGATGAGTTACATTGGAAATATTTTTCTAGACGATGATGAAGAAGTTAACTTGTCCGCATGGTTGTAAAGGTTGTCATGCTTATAAACGGGTTGTTGACGCTATCCTAGGACCCACTCCTTCACTCGTTTCTCTAACTCCAGTGGTTCGTGTGTTTTATTAAGGTGAGTTCTTGTGCCCACTCTTTAGTTATTATTTTTCTAAATATTTTGGGCTGACGTGCATGCTAAACCAGTATGATTATTTTTATGAAGTCACAAAATATTTTTATAAAGTTATAAATATTTTTGTGAGCTCATATATATTATTTTGGCATGAAACGTAAGTAGGCGGAATGCGCCTAATGTGTCATTATATGGCTTGAATTATATATGTTATTATATATATGAATAGACGGTTGTCTTGATTAGAGTGTGGCTTACGTTTTTATTTATAATAAGCGGAATGCGCTTAATGTCTTGGCCACGTATTAGAAACCTTGCTTGTTAGACGGGACTTGCCTTGAGTTATACTTGTTAGGTTAAATGTGTTACTATATATTTATGTATTATATATATTAACTGTGTATGACAGTTACCTGGTATTATAAATTGAGCTATGATAGTTTTATAGTATGTCTGCTCTGATTTATAGTTATTGTTTGAGTGTTAGTAGGCGATATTCGCTTATGTAGACTTGTTGTAGTTTTGTGACAAATAGGCGAAATGCGCTTATTGTATATTTAAGGTACTAAAGTCTTATGTTAAGTAGGCGGATTGCGCTTATCCTAGACTTTAAATATTGCTTAGGGAACAATTAGCGGACTGCGCGTATTGTTGACTCTAAGGTTATAGTATTTTGTTATTGTTTATTTTAACAACTTACTATTATTGAAAACTTTTAAAACTTGAACTCACTCAGCGTAGCTGACTTTTGCATACACGTTAGATTGATTTCAGGTTGTGGATGAATAAAGGGTGCCTTGGCATGCAGTGGAGCTACTCAGTTGCGGTTGACATTTCAATTAAGAAGACGTCTATGAGATTTGCTCGAACGTTATTTACATATTTTTTTTTAAGCTTTTAGTTGATTATTAAATATTCTTTTGACCCGTCTTGGGCAAACCATGTTTGGAAATTTAATAATTTCTATTAACATTCCGCTGCGTATTTTCTTAAATAAAATAAGATTTCTTTTGAATTGTTAACATGGTTTTAGTATTTGAATGCCAACTGTTTGACCTGTCGGTTTTGAGGGTCTTATAGATAACTACTCTCTGTAGGTGTGTTTAAGTAATTTAGGTTTAATAAATGTTTTCATTTAGGATGATGTAATGTTTTAATTTAGGATTATGTATTGTTTTATTTTAAGTTTATATAATGGATTTAACTAAATTTTATGTAATCATTTTAAGTAGCATTGTCTAAACTAACATTAAACATTAATCTAAAACATTAAACATTAAACATTAAAACTAAATATTAAACATTAAACATTAAATATTAAAAAACACTAAACATTAATAATTAAACATTAAACATTAAAATAACGGATCAATTGCCATGATAGAAGATGGGTGATGGCAAGGTCGGTTCCATACTGCTCCCGATAGATGTTTTGTGTGAGTTGGATTCCCATTTGTGTGCTAATGCCAGGGTGCGCCTCCATCGTCGCTTGAAAGAGGGTGTTCCATCTCGTACACTTTAAGCGTACATTCCGCCACTTACAAGCGATCTCATCAGTGTTGCGGTTGTTTGTTTGGCTTATTCGGTTGAATTCCTCTGACACATTGCGGATTCCCTTTGACATTGATCCAGGCCGTCACCAACGTGATTTGCTCGTTATTAGTACAGGGGGTTGACCGTTCCATTTTCAACCACCCAAACGTTGGAATCATTCAATGGTCCCAACGTT
Organism: Ambrosia x helenae; assembly: GCA_030844895.1. Lineage (NCBI taxonomy): Eukaryota > Viridiplantae > Streptophyta > Magnoliopsida > Asterales > Asteraceae > Ambrosia > Ambrosia x helenae. The sequence continues at coordinate 16,308,271 of CM061227.1, read as the reverse complement.
CAAATCATTAAAATCAATGCCAAAACTCTCGCCATCTTCATAACCTGCAATGCCATAACGCCTCCATAGCGCCGGGGAAGGGGGCGGTGTACCCGGCGCTATGCAGGCTCAAAACGCCCTATAATGAGCCTTGAAAACGCCTACTACGGGTGCATTAAGTGACACCGGCCACATGTAGGACCTAAGTGTGTATTTGTATAATAAGTTTGTTCATCCAAATTTGTTTGTTGCATAAAGGAGATCTTATCACACAACAGTAGATAAATTAGTGTTAAATCTATTTTATTAAAATGACATCTATGAATCAATTGATCAAAATTATCAACTAACCAAGTCTCAACATAAGTATATGTGAAGCAAGGAATCGAACAAACAGTTACATCCTTGACTGGATAAATTTTCTGGTATAGTACATGGAAAAGTGAAAATAAAGTTCAAACCATCTCTAGATGCTTAAAAAACGTGCACTATTAATTAAGAGTATAGACCTTAATTTACATGTTTGCTTAGTTGAAATTTTGCATATTCAAAACAGGTTGAAAACAATACCATTGGTGTAATGTAACAAGAAGTACATTTGAATTGGGTTTTAGTTCGAGCATTTCATCAACCACCAACACAAATAGCTTTTACACATCAAACCAGCAAGACTTGAACATTGAGAGAGAATGGAAGGCACAAGCACTGTAAAAGTGATTGGTTTATAACAGTTACAGAACTTTCTAAACGACTAAATTCGATTACGGGTAATGTAAACCATGACAGGGATTAATAATATAGTCATATATCAGTTTCTGCTAGCGATGACATCTGTATTGAAATAAAGGAAACAAACAAATAATTTAAACAGAAAAGGTTCCTAATGAACCACTAGGACCTGATATTGGTTGTCGAGATGGTAGCACACGCATTCGAACCACTATTCGATTTGATTTTCTTGAACTTTTGATACAATCAATCAACTCTTCATCAGATGTTAAAGTTATCCAGTCACCATCTTCATCAAGGTATTTGAGCTTATAAGTCTTATCACTTAACTTGAACTTCTTACCGATTTCTTTCTCAACATGTACAAAGGTTGCTTGGGAGACAGGAAGATGGAATTTGATAATATCATCTTTGTACTTTGCTTTTATGGTCATCTCATTTTTGTTTAGGTTGACGGTTGACGTGTCCACAAGGTTGAACTATTTTCACTTCCTTCAGATTCGCTCCAAAATACCCATGGATTATAAGGAAATTCAGGTTTCCTGTAATTAAGAGAGATCGGAGAAAAGTTTTGAAGGAATTGGGAGAGCTTTGACTCTGATTCTGATTGTGAACTCATATGTGAATATAGTTGACTATGTTTAGTCACAATCAGCAAATGAACACCACAGCCTATCTAATATAGGCTAATTTTAACATAAGATTGCAGAAACATCCCTCATTATTGTTAAATTACAATTTTCTCTCTTTTAGATTTGTAGACAAATTGTTTAATTGTATATCCTTTTGTTTTTCCTAATAACAATAAAACCCTATATTTATGATAAAGTCCAAGTATAAAACTACAAAAATATCTTTAAATGTGATGTAGAGTCTGGTCAAAGATACGATTAAATGATAGTAATACCCAACATTTTTTTTTTTTTGATCGGCGAACAACTGTGTGACAACCACCCTTGCGAGGCGCCGTGCCCAAGAATCGACTACTCGACCTCCAGCAGCCCCGCCTTCCCCCGATGCGCGGAAACCCGAGCCCCACCCGCCCGAAGGCACGACAGTGTTATAGAACTCGGTAAAACCTCGCCCAGTCAGATTCGAACCGGCGCCACCCGTATTCAATCTTCACCCGGATATAGTAATACCCAACATAAATGGGTTTGAAATTTTCGTTTTCTTATTTCTAGTTACATTTTCTTAAAAAGCTTATGTCTGATTGCATGCAATTTAACATAAGTGTATTTAATGATGTGGTCTATTATACTTCTATACTATTTCAAGACCTTGAAATAGGAATCCAGTTACAAATCAAGAGAGTATTTACGGTTATGAAATAATTTTAAATTTGGATGACAACATAGCAAGATTGATTTCCACAAATATTCAATGTAGCTTTTAACTTTTGTTCATAGTCTTACCCCAAATATACCCCATGCCTTGAATCTTGAACCTTAACCACAGACCCTGGACCTTGGACCTTAAACTACGCTATCCGCACAAGCTAATATTAATAATGTAAGGTTGAAACCATATAAAAATATTCTTTTGGACCCCTAGCAACTTGCAAGAGTATTTAATGATAAATTGTATTGTTTTTTAATAATCAATATTCATATCTATATCTATAATAAAGTGATTGAGGTGTGAACACATATCACTTGATGAGAGTATGAGACCATCTCCACCCTTGAATTCCTGCTAAATATTTTAGCTTATAGATAATCCAATTACCCCAATATTAATTATTTTATAATCTTTTTATTTATTATTACTTTACTATATAATAAATAAAAATCCTATGATTATCTAATTTATTTCTCATATGAAATATTATTATTAAATCATCTCACGTTTATCTCTTATTTATTTTCTTAACTAATTCTTTTTATGATTTCGTTTATTAAAATCCATTAATTAATATTTTATTGGTTCAACCTCATGTAATATTAAATTTTATAGCCTAATAATAAGTAAAAAAAATGTTGCAATCCGCGTGATACACAAGTTTATAATGAATTGTTTACACTAAATGTAAATGTAAATGTAGATGATAGTTTTGTTTTCAATCAAAGCAGAATAGATCAAAACCAGTCGTTTCTAAAAAAACTACACCTTTAAAACCACCGTCTTCATCACGCCCTGCAATGGTTTCTTCTACCTCTGCTTCTCATCCAAACGTACATTATCTCTTTAATATACATTTTTATTATTATTCACATGATTAAAATTGTTTCTTTTTTATATTATAGTACATTAATTTTTATGCTACATCATAAGACTAGGGGTGTACAAAATGCTCGCGGCTCGAAACTCGTTCGAAAAATAATCGAAAAACACTCGACTCGTAAAAACTCGTTTTGTTATCGAGCCGAGCTCGAGCTAGGGGTCTTGGGTCGTGGCTCGGCTCGATGGCTCGGCTCGGTGGCTCAGCTCGGTAGCTCGATTCGTGGCTCGATAAACATCTTTTATATACTTAATAATACTTTGAATTAATCAATAAAATATGAAAAATAATATAGCAAAAACACAAATTATACAAATAATAATTTTAGTATGCCTTTCATTAATTGAAATATTAGAAAAATAAAAAAATATACATAATTTTATTTTTATATTTTTTGTTTTTTATTTTAATAATATTTTAAAAAAATAACGAGCTGGCTCAAGCTCGGCTCAAACATTTACGAGCCGAGCTCGAGCTCGGCTTTTTCAGCTCGACCAACAAAAACGAGCCGAGCCGAGCTGAGCTGGCTCGATTTGTGTTCGAGTCGAGCTCGAGCTTAGCCTGGCTCGGCTCGGCTCGATTACACCCCTACATAAGACACATTTTGTCACTTCATATTAGATTTATCTATACCAAAAAGCTCTTGGGATATAACCTTGTTATACCTATATATAATACTTATATTATAAAGCATTTCAATTACAAATCCACTTACATGCTTCACACGATATCAACATTATTTAGAATGATGAATTACAAAACTTTATTTCTTTTTACAACTAATATTTTTGTCACTCGTGAAATTTAAACCGTTACTCATATGAAATGGTAAAATTTTATCCAATACCTTAATATTACTGGGGCAAAGGCTCTTCGGTTTTAGAAAACTTTATTTACCATTGATGTAAGATATTTGATGAAATAAATTAAATATTGAATAAAAAAAATTGAACTTTTAACAAAACTTTATTCAACTACTAATGTAAGATATTTTTTATTTATTTTTATCATGTTCCAGTGAAATGATAAGTCTCTTTATTTTATTATCATGGTTTTCATTAAAGTAACACATAGCAAATTTGACTTCCACCAACATTATTCAATGTAGCTTCAAACTTTTGTTCAGTCTTACCCCAAGTGAACCTTGAACCATAGACCTTGGACGTTGGACCTTAAACCATGTTATCCGTGCAAGCTAATTTTAATCATGTAAGGTTGAAACATATAAAGATTCTTTTGACCACTTGCAACTTCCAAGAGTATTTGATCATAAACTTTTTTTTTAAATGATAAACGAATTTATATATATAAAGGTCCATCAAAATGGTGACAGGAGATACACCAAACCGTAAAAAAAAAACACAAAATAAAACTACAGCCTACCTATGATATCAAAATGACGCCACTTTTCCCATATCGGAACCTCCAACTTCGACCGATTGGCAACCCAAAAGTAAGCATCTTCTTATTTTATATAATCTATATCTATAATAAAGTGATTGCGGCGGGAATATATGTCGCTTGGTAAGACTATCTTCACTCTTGAATTTATGACAAAAAGTTTATGTTATATATAACCCAATATTAATTATTTTATTATCTTTATCGTTATTATTACTTCATTATATAATAAATAAAGAGTAAAGATCAAGTACAAATGAGTTTAACCTACTAAACAGTTGTTAACCTAACAGATGTCATATTTGTGATGATGTATCAAAGTTATACTTTAATAAAAACATTTTCCTATTTAATCGTACTGCAAAGTTTTCCATAATTAGTTATCATACATTTACTGTTCCACCTCTTGTATCAAGATATGTTTGCTAACAGTTGTTTCTTGAGGCTATTTAAGAGTGCGTAACAGATGTTATCTACTAAATAAAACATTAATGTTAAAAACATATCAACTCTAATTAATTTGATAATATTGACTTTGTTTGACTATTTGGAAACAAAACACTAGACGTTTTATACGCCAACTAATGATAATATTCATAATGATCAAAATAATACCAAAGACAAACATGTATAATCATAAAACCCGATTAATATGCTACTATTACCACTGAAAATAGTAATTTCTTCACATGTACAATCAGATTTGACACTGGTATGAAGTATTTTATTTATTGATTATTCAGTTTATTGTTATTTAAATTATAAAGCTTTGATGAAAACTTAACAATTTAACAATTATATAAATGGAACAATTTTGAAGATGGATGACCAAAATTATTGCATAAAATATTTTTGTTTTGTAAATTTAGTCCTATAAGTTAGTTATGGCTTTTTTGTTTAAATTACCATGTTTATCCAAGGGTTCATTATTATTTACTTGAGATATATGTAAAGTTCATGGCATACATAGACCACACCAAAACTGACATCAATTCGAATATCTAACATTCAATGCATAAAACATGCATACTGTAATATTAATAAAATGTTTTCATTTTACGTTTTCATCAAACGTGAATTTCACGGGTCCCTAACATGAATCTAAATCAGTTGACATCTATCATATAAATCAGTGACCCATATTTGTTTGACATCTACATAAGTAACAACACTTGACTCATATTTGACCACAGACTAACATCTAACATCTAAACCAGTTGACCCATATTTGACCACAGGAGGGACCAATGGTGTATTTTTTTTAATTTTAATAAAATATTTCTACTATATTTTTTATATGTTTTAGCGCTCCAAATAATAATTAATTGTTGAACCGCGTGTACACGCGGGCAACAGTCTAGTACTTTAATAAAAACATTTTCCTATTTAATCGTACTGCAAAGCTTTCCATAATAAGTTACCATACATTTACTGTTCCACCTCTTGTATCAAGATATGTTTGCTAACAGTTGATTCTTGAGGCTATTTAAGAGTACGTAACAGATGTTATCTACTTAATAAAACATCAATGTTAAAAACATATCAACTCTAATTAATTTGATAATATTGACTTTGTTTGACTATTTGGAAACAAAACACTAGACGTTTTATACGCCAACTAATGATAATATTCATAATGATCAAAATAATACCAAAGACATACATGTATAATCATAAAACCCGATTAATATGCTACTATTACCACTGAAAATGGTAATTTCTTCACATGTACAATCAGATTTGACACTGGTATGAAGTATTTTATTTATTGATTATTCAGTTTATTGTTATTTAAATTATAAAGCTTTGATGAAAACTTAACAATTTAACAATTATATAAATGGAACAATTTTGAAGATGGATGACCAAAATTATTGCATACAATATTTTTGTTTTGTAAATTTAGTCCTATAAGTTAGTTATGGCTTTTTTGTTTAAATTACCATGTTTATCCAAGGGTTCATTATTATTTACTTGAGATATATGTAATGTTCATGGCATACATAGACCACACCAAAACTGACATCAATTCGAATATCTAACATTCAATGCATAAAACATGCATACTGTAATATTAATAAAATGTTTTCATTTTACGTTTTCATCAAACGTGAATTTCACGGGTCCCTAACATGAATCTAAATCAGTTGACATCTATCATATAAATCAGTGACCCATATTTGTTTGACATCTACATAAGTAACAACACTTGACTCATATTTGACCACAGACTAACATCTAACATCTAAACCAGTTGACCCATATTTGACCACAGGAGGGACGAATGGTGTATTTTTTTTAATTTTAATAAAATATTTCTACTATATTTTTTATATGTTTTAGCGCTCCAAATAATAATTAATTGTTGAACCGCGTGTACACGCGGGCAACAGTCTAGTACTTTAATAAAAACATTTTCCTATTTAATCGTACTGCAAAGCTTTCCATAATTAGTTACCATACATTTACTGTTCCACCTCTTGTATCAAGATATGTTTGCTAACAGTTGTTTCTTGAGGCTATTTAAGAGTACGTAACAGATGTTATCTACTTAATAAAACATCAATGTTAAAAACATATCAACTCTAATTAATTTGATAATATTGACTTTGTTTGACTATTTGGAAACAAAACACTAGACGTTTTATAAGCCAACTAATGATAATATTCATAATGATCAAAATAATACCAAAGACATACATGTATAATCATAAAACCCGATTAATATGCTACTATTACCACTGAAAATGGTAATTTCTTCACATGTACAATCAGATTTGACACTGGTATGAAGTATTTTATTTATTGATTATTCAGTTTATTGTTATTTAAATTATAAAGCTTTGATGAAAACTTAACAATTTAACAATTATATAAATGGAACAATTTTGAAGATGGATGACCAATATTGCATACAATATTTTTGTTTTGTAAATTTAGTCCTATAAGTTAGTTATGGCTTTTTTGTTTAAATTACCATGTTTATCCAAGGTTCATTATTATTTACTTGAGATATATGTAATGTTCATGGCATACATAGACCACACCAAAACTGACATCAATTCGAATATCTAACATTCAATGCATAAAACATGCATACTGTAATATTAATAAAATGTTTTCATTTTACGTTTTCATCAAACGTGAATTTCACGGGTCCCTAACATGAATCTAAATCAGTTGACATCTATCATATAAATCAGTGACCCATATTTGTTTGACATCTACATAAGTAACAACACTTGACTCATATTTGACCACAGACTAACATCTAACATCTAAACCAGTTGACCCATATTTGACCACAGGAGGGACGAATGGTGTATTTTTTTTAATTTTAATAAAATATTTCTACTATATTTTTTATATGTTTTAGCGCTCCAAATAATAATTAATTGTTGAACCGCGTGTACACGCGGGCAACAGTCTAGTACTTTAATAAAAACATTTTCCTATTTAATCGTACTGCAAAGCTTTCCATAATTAGTTACCATACATTTACTGTTCCACCTCTTGTATCAAGATATGTTTGCTAACAGTTGTTTCTTGAGGCTATTTAAGAGTACGTTACAGATGTTATCTACTTAATAAAACATCAATGTTAAAAACATATCAACTCTAATTAATTTGATAATATTGACTTTGTTTGACTATTTGGAAACAAAACACTAGACGTTTTATACGCCAACTAATGATAATATTCATAATGATCAAAATAATACCAAAGACATACATGTATAATCATAAAACCCGATTAATATGCTACTATTACCACTGAAAATGGTAATTTCTTCACATGTACAATCAGATTTGACACTGGTATGAAGTATTTTATTTATTGATTATTCAGTTTATTGTTATTTAAATTATAAAGCTTTGATGAAAACTTAACAATTTAACAATTATATAAATGGAACAATTTTGAAGATGGATGACCAAAATTATTGCATACAATATTTTTGTTTTGTAAATTTAGTCCTATAAGTTAGTTATGGCTTTTTTGTTTAAATTACCATGTTTATCCAAGGGTTCATTATTATTTACTTGAGATATATGTAAAGTTCATGGCATACATAGACCACACCAAAACTGACATCAATTCGAATATCTAACATTCAATGCATAAAACATGCATACTGTAATATTAATAAAATGTTTTCATTTTACGTTTTCATCAAACGTGAATTTCACGGGTCCCTAACATGAATCTAAATCAGTTGACATCTAACATATAAATCAGTGACCCATATTTGTTTGACATCTACATAAGTAACAACACTTGACTCATATTTGACCACAGACTAACATCTAACATCTAAACCAGTTGACCCATATTTGACCACAGGAGGGACGAATGGTGTATTTTTTTTTAATTTTAATAAAATATTTCTACTATATTTTTTTATATGTTTTAGCGCTCCAAATAATAATTAATTGTTGAACCGCGTGTACACACGGGCAACAGTCTAGTACTTTAATAAAAACATTTTCCTATTTAATCGTACTGCAAAGCTTTCCATAATTAGTTATCATACATTTACTGTTCCACCTCTTGTATCAAGATATGTTTGCTAACAGTTGTTTCTTGAGGTTATTTAAGAGTGCGTAACAGATGTTATCTACTTAATAAAACATCAATGTTAAAAACATATCAACTCTAATTAATTTGATAATATTGACTTTGTTTGACTATTTGGAAACAAAACACTAGACGTTTCATACGCCAACTAATGATAATATTCATAATGATCAAAATAATACCAAAGACATACATGTATAATCATAAAACCCGATTAATATGCTACTATTACCACTTAAAATGGTAATTTCTTCACATGTACAATCAGATTTGACACTGGTATGAAGTATTTTATTTATTGATTATTCAGTTTATTGTTATTTAAATTATAAAGCTTTGATGAAAACTTAACAATTTAACAATTATATAAATGGAACAATTTTGAAGATGGATGACCAAAATTATTGCATACAATATTTTTGTTTTGTAAATTTAGTCCTATAAGTTAGTTATGGCTTTTTTGTTTAAATTACCATGTTTATCCAAGGGTTCATTATTATTTACTTGAGATATATGTAAAGTTCATGGCATACATAGACCACACCAAAACTGACATCAATTCGAATATCTAACATTCAATGCATAAAACATGCATACTGTAATATTAATAAAATGTTTTCATTTTACGTTTTCATCAAACGTGAATTTCACGGGTCCCTAACATGAATCTAAATCAGTTGACATCTAACATATAAATCAGTGACCCATATTTGTTTGACATCTACATAAGTAACAACACTTGACTCATATTTGACCACAGACTAACATCTAACATCTAAACCAGTTGACCCATATTAGACCACAGGAGGGACGAATGGTGTATTTTTTTTTAATTTTAATAAAATATTTCTACTATATTTTTTTATATGTTTTAGCGATCCAAATAATTATTAATTGTTGAACCGCGTGTACACGCGGGCAACAGTCTAGTACTTTAATAAAAACATTTTCCTATTTAATCGTACTGCAAAGCTTTCCATAATTAGTTATCATACATTTACTGTTCCGCCTTTTGTATCAAGATATGTTTGCTAACAGTTGTTTCTTGAGGCTATTTAAGAGTGCGTAACAGATGTTATCTACTTAATAAACATCAATGTTAAAAACATATCAACTCTAATTAATTTGATAATATTGACTTTGTTTGACTATTTGGAAACAAAACACTAGACGTTTTATACGCCAACTAATGATAATATTCATAATGATCAAAATAATACCAAAGACATACATGTATAATCATAAAACCCGATTAATATGCTACTATTACCACTGAAAATGGTAATTTCTTCACATGTACAATCAGATTTGACACTGGTATGAAGTATTTTATTTATTGATTATTCAGTTTATTGTTATTTAAATTATAAAGCTTTGATGAAAACTTAACAATTTAACAATTATAGATTTGACACTGGTATGAAGTATTTTATTTATTGATTATTCAGTTTATTGTTATTTAAATTATAAAGCTTTGATGAAAACTTAACAATTTAACAATTATATAAATGGAACAATTTTGAAGATGGATGACCAAAATTATTGCATAAAATATTTTTGTTTTGTAAATTTAGTCCTATAAGTTAGTTATGGCTTTTTTTGTTTAAATTACCATGTTTATCCAAGGGTTCATTATTATTTACTTGAGATATATGTAAAGTTCATGGCATACATAGACCACACCAAAACTGACATCAATTCGAATATCTAACATTCAATGCATAAAACATGCATACTGTAATATTAATAAAATGTTTTCATTTTACGTTTTCATCAAACGTGAATTTCACGGGTCCCTAACATGAATCTAAATCAGTTGACATCTAACATATAAATCAGTGACCCATATTTGTTTGACATCTACATAAGTAACAACACTTGACTCATATTTGACCACAGACTAACATCTAACATCTAAACCAGTTGACCCATATTTGACCACAGGAGGGACGAATGGTGTATTTTTTTTTAATTTTAATAAAATATTTCTACTATATTTTTTATATGTTTTAGCGATCCAAATAATTATTAATTGTTGAACCGCGTGTACACGCGGGCAACAGTCTAGTACTTTAATAAAAACATTTTCCTATTTAATCGTTCTGCAAAGCTTTCCATAATTAGTTATCATACATTTACTGTTCCGCCTTTTGTATCAAGATATGTTTGCTAACAGTTGTTTCTTGAGGCTATTTAAGAGTGCGTAACAGATGTTATCTACTTAATAAAACATCAATGTTAAAAACATATCAACTCTAATTAATTTGATAATATTGACTTTGTTTGACTATTTGGAAACAAAACACTAGACGTTTTATACGCCAACTAATGATAATATTCATAATGATCAAAATAATACCAAAGACGTACATGTATAATCATAAAACCCGATTAATATGCTACTATTACCACTGAAAATGGTAATTTCTTCACATGTACAATCAGATTTGACACTGGTATGAAGTATTTTATTTATTGATTATTCAGTTTATTGTTATTTAAATTATAAAGCTTTGATGAAAACTTAACAATTTAACAATTATAGATTTGACACTGGTATGAAGTATTTTATTTATTGATTATTCAGTTTATTGTTATTTAAATTATAAAGCTTTGATGAAAACTTAACAATTTAACAATTATATAAATGGAACAATTTTGAAGATGGATGACCAAAATTATTGCATAAAATATTTTTGTTTTGTAAATTTAGTCCTATAAGTTAGTTATGGCTTTTTTGTTTAAATTACCATGTTTATCCAAGGGTTCATTATTATTTACTTGAGATATATTTAAAGTTCATGGCATACATAGACCACACCAAAACTGACATCAATTCGAATATCTAACATTCAATGCATAAAACATGCATACTGTAATATTAATAAAATGTTTTCATTTTACGTTTTCATCAAACGTGAATTTCATGGGTCCCTAACATGAATCTAAATCAGTTGACATCTAACATATAAATCAGTGACCCATATTTGTTTGACATCTACATAAGTAACAACACTTGACTCATATTTGACCACAGACTAACATCTAACATCTAAACCAGTTGACCCATATTTGACCACAGGAGGGACGAATGGTGTATTTTTTTTTAATTTTAATAAAATATTTCTACTATATTTTTTTATATGTTTTAGCGCTCCAAATAATAATTAATTGTTGAACCGCGTGTACACGCGGGCAACAGTCTAGTACTTTAATAAAAACATTTTCCTATTTAATCGTACTGCAAAGCTTTCCATAATTAGTTATCATACATTTACTGTTCCACCTCTTGTATCAAGATATGTTTGCTTTTTTTGAAAGATAACTTTTATTAAACCACCAACGGGCAAACTATCCTCAAGACAGGGACAGACGCCAAAAACCACAATACAGGAAAGCCAACATTACATGTTATATAATATCAAATCTATTCCATCTATCCCAATCGACTACCGCATTTTTGTATCTATTCTTGTACCATAAGAACCCCAAGAATTTGATATCCGCGGCAACCTCAACAATCTTTATTTCTTTGTTCTCGAAAATCTTCTCATTTCTCGCTTTCCAAATCCTCCAACACGCAATGATCAATAGGCCATGAACCACCAATCTTTTGTTCCCCACCAAACCATGCGATATATGCATCTCAACTATGTCCTTAACATGAAAAACATAGAACCCCGGTATATTACACCAACTAGTAATAACGTTCCAAACCCCAGACGCGAACCAACATCCTGTAAGAATGTGTTCGACCGTTTCGTGAACTCCCTCACACCACACGCACCTCGGATTCTCCATAGAAATACCTCTACGAATAAGCGCCTCTTTAGTAGGTAGCCTATCTAAATAAGCCCTCCACATGAATATATTGCATTTCTTCGGAACCCACTTACTCCACGAAAAACCAAAACTATCCCCGGCATTACTCGCACCAAGCATCCATTTCTTAACCGCACGAACCGAGAACCCCTCTCCCTTCCCGTCCTCCCACCTCCACTCGTCGATGATATCACCTACAATAACCTGTAAAAGTTGACCCTCGAGCTGCTGTCTTTGAACCGTTTCCAACGAGGAAGACGGCGCGCGACTCCAATCCCATTTAATTCTCCGAATCCCTCCTATAACTTCAATCCGGTCCTTTACCTTGACCCTTTTAGACCGCTCCAACGTAAATAATTCTGGGTAAACATCCTTTAAAGGTTGGCTTCCTAACCAAGAATCAAGCCAAAAACGGACAATGCACCCGTCCCCCACTTTGGCCGTGATCAAACTGTTAAGACCCATCCCCTCAATTTTATGCGCATTCCAAAATTTAGCCAAATTCTTCCAAACTCCCGTAAAACCCGTATTGACCGGAACTAGGCCCCATCCACGGCTCGAACCATGAAGAGCAACTATCACCTTTCTCCACATAGCTAAATTCTCATTTAAGTAACGCCAAATCCATTTAGCTAACATCGCGTTGTTGTTAACCTCCAATCTAGCAATACCGAACCCGCCATGCTTAATATCTTTCGTAACATCATGCCAAGCCACCCAACTCATTTTCCTAACCTCTTCGGTACCTCCCCATAAGAATCGCCTCATCAACCCTTCTAGCGTTTGAATGACCTCCTTAGGCGCCTTAAAGAGGGAAAAATAATATGTGGGTAAACTGTCCAACACTGATTTTATCAACGTTAACCGGCCGGCCATCGATAGCGTGTTAGCTTTCCACTTGGAAAGTCTCTTCTTAAATGTAGTAATCACCGGCTCCCAATTAGCGACTCTATTCATGTTAGCACCAACCTTAATACCAAGTACACAAACGGAATATTACCGGTTTTGCATCCCAACACCTCCGCCTCGTTAGCAACCTCATCATTACTAACACCTATACCAAATAGAGTGGACTTATGAAGATTTATTTTCAACCCGGAACACAGATAAAAAATCCTAAGAATCCTCTTCATGTTCTTGAAATTAAAAGAAGACCACTCCCCCATTAACATCGCGTCATCGGCGTATAGTAAATGGGAAAGAATCGGACCACCATTAGGAAGCCTTAAACCGTCAAATGCACCGATGTCACAAGCCTTTCTCATTAAGCCGGAGAAAGCCTCCATCACAATAATAAAAAGAAAAGGAGAGATTGGATCACCCTGTCTAACACCTTTTTGACACCCAAACTCGAATGTAGGAGAACCATTCACAAGAACTGACGATCTAGCAGACTCCAGAATACCGCGCATCCACTCGCACCACAAGGAAGGGAACTCCATTTGTTTCATAATCGATAGCAGGAATTCCCAATTCACATTATCGTAAGCTTTGTCGAAGTCAATTTTGAATAAAAACAATTTTTTACCTCTCTTTTTAGCCCACGTAATGATCTCGTTCGTCATCAAAGGCCCGTCTAAATTGTACCTCCCTGCCAAAAACGCGGACTGATGCTCCGAAACTAAGTTACCCATAACTAAGCGCAACCGATTAGCTAAGATCTTCGAGACAACCTTACTTATACACCCAATAAGATTAATCGGCCTAAAATCACTTAACTTCGCCGGGTCACCCACCTTCGGAATTAGCGTAATAAACGAAGATGCTACCCCCGAGTTAAACCGACCCGTCTCATGAAAGCTGCGCATAATATCCATGAAATCCGATTCAAATACATCCCAAAAGGCCCGAAAAAATCGAAAATTAAACCCGTCGGGCCCTGGCGCTTTATCCGCACCGCAATCAAAAACTGCCCTTTTCACTTCCTGAGCCGAAAAAACTTCCACGAGCATAGACGCGTCAACCGTGGAAACCGTCTTTAACCCGTAGCAATTTAATTTCGGTCTGATCTTCACATCCTCTTTAAATTTGTCTCTAAAAAAACCAAGAACTTCCCTTTTGATCACGTGCGGCTTGTATTCCCAAACCCCATTAACCATCAACCCCGGGAGATAATTAGCCGCCTTCCTCTTGTTAATGCAACCATGGAAAAATTTTGTATTGTCGTCCCCATAAGAAGCCCAACTACAACGCGCTTTTTGCTTCAAGTCTCTTTGGCGAAATAAATCAAGTTCCTTTAGCCGTTTTTTTTTATTTCTGTTAAGGACCACACCTCGGCCTCCGTTAACTCACGAATATCCAAGGTCTCTTCTAACTCCTTACATTCTTTTTCCAAAGTAATCTGTTCCGCCAACTCTTTTTTCTTTGTTTCATCCAACCATTTCTTAATCCTTTCCTTGAGATACTTGAGCTTTTGCATGAGCTTAACATCCGGTTCCCCTTCAAAAATTCTCGAGGCCAGCGCTTGCTTCACCATGTCCCCAAAACCCTCTCGTCCGAGCCAAGAATTATAGAACTTGAACGGCTTCGATCCAAAGTTCCTCGACACCGTCTTTAACATTAAGGGACAATGATCTGAAAAATGGCGTTCCAAAGCTATATACTCCGCATTCGGCCAAGCCAATAAGTTCCAATTGACAAAAATCCGATCAATGCGGCTCAGTTTTGTACCTGCAACAAAAGTAAAACGTCTCCCTTTAAGGAGTATTCATGCAAATTAGTCTCATCAATAAAACTATTGAACTCATTTGCCTCCGCCACAGAAAATACCGAATTCCTTCTATCTCCTTCACATCGAACTGAATTAAAATCTCCAGCCACCACCCACAACCCCTCCCCCTCACCCACCAATCTCTCAATATCCGCCCACAACGCCCTTTTACTCGTTAAAGTTTGAGGCGCATAAACGTTAAGAACGTTCACCACCTCCCCACACCCTTTGAATCTACCCGAGACCAGCATCCAATTATTCGACTTAATAACCCCTTCCTTGTTGAAAACTCTAGGATCCCACATCGAAAGTAACCCACCCGATCTACCGTCCGAAGAGACCCAATCAAACAAGAAATCATTATTGCCCCAAAATTTGCTTAAATCCACCGAATCTAAACACGAGAATTGCGTCTCCTAAAACATTAAAAAATTCACCTCATTTTTCAACCGAATGCCACGAATCCAATCAGCTTTACTGGCTATCCCCAACCCGCGTATATTCCAAGACACAAAATTCATAATTCACCCACTTGATAACCTTCGGATAACAACACCTGTTTAACGTTTGGAACAAAACTAGCCAAATTCTCAGCCCCCAAAGCCACACCCAATGCCACAGTTTCTGTCGTCTCATCCACCTCCTCACGTCTAACCTCGTGGACCTCATCCAAACAATCCGGCAATTGCTCAACCGGTTGAGATAAAACCTCCTCTACAACACATGGCTCCGCCACTCCAAAGTTGAGTTTACAAATGTTTTGAACAGGCGTGACAAAGGCCTCCTCCTCCGTTTCTTGCGTCTGTTGTGTCGAGTAATCATTTTGTGAAAGAATCCCGATCAACTTATCCACCCCAAATATATCATTCTCTTCTCTAAACCTTTTCTTAGGTCGTCCTTGAGAACCGGTTGACCCGCTCCGGTTCTGAAATAACGTCTTCCTTCGGATATTCTTTCGCTTACCCGATTGCACCTTATCTTGATTTGATATCAAGACAGACCCATCCGCGTTCCCACTTTTTACCTCTTCCATCCTTGTTTCAATACCCTCCTCCACCCTAATCTCCCCATCCTCTAAATCCCCATCAATTCTCACTTCCTCATCCTGCATCCCATCTTCTTCACAGTTAGTTCCCGTTTCCGAAGGTTCACTCACCTCCAACTCCTTTTCAACGCAATCTGGCACCCACTCCCTCACATCCTCATCAATCCACACGTTGAAAGTAACACCTCTCCATTCAATATCCACCCGATCCACAATTCTACCATGTTTCTTGCACAGAACTCCAATGTATATATACGAGAAATCTTTATCGTTAACCGACAAACTATCCGCTCTCACCACTTTCCCATATCTCTCCCCTATCCTCAAGGAAATTTGCTCAGTCGCCAAAGTAATTGGAATCCCGTGGATCTGCAACCAAGCTAACCGTTCCTCCCCACTTACCATGTTCCCCTCCCATCCTATAAGCTCCTCAAACCACTGACGCCATTCTTCCTTATCTCCCAACAACCTTTCTGCCCCCTCCTTTGTATGACAAATCAACATCACATAAAACCCTCCCAAGTATTTAATACTACCCACAGTCCATCCTTGTCTCAACACAATTTTATCTAACGAAATTAACGTGGAAAAATCCACCACTTTACCCCTCAAAGAAACACCATGCCACTGATCAAACTCGGCAACCTTAACGTCGTCGTCCACCTTGATCACATCCACCTTATTCCTATTCAATAACGAGTCCAAAAACGAACGACCACCGCCCATCTCTTGCGATCTAGATGCACTAACATTACCTCCTGCCATACCCTCATCTCCCCCTACATTAGGGTTTGCATGGGCATGGCTTTTAGTATTATTAGGCTTCCTATTCCTATCATCGCCTGGAATATCAATCACGTTACCATCCACAAACCTTGCTCTAGCAACGAACAGTTTATACGAGCCAATCCAAATATCGCCCATCTCAGATTCCAATCTTTTAACGTCAACCACATCCCTAAACGACACAAAAGCAAACCTTTTCCCCCATTTATCCAGTTTACGTGCGATATAAGATCCCTCGAATAACCCAAAACCAGCAAACTTCTCTTTTAGATCTGCTGAAGAACACTTCGGCGGGATATTGGAAACGAAAAACTTTGAAATTACCTTAGAGTTGTTGTTCTGTTGATTCGATCCTTTCCTCCCCTTCCTTGTAGGTGCGTCTCGCCATTCTTCATCGGCCTGCCGCCGTTCGTCTTCCGACATTCCCGGATCGCCTAGGGTTTTAGATGGCTGTAGCGATGTGTAACCGAAAGAAAAAAAAACGAGCTGTTATGGGTCGTGTGTAGTGGTTATCGGGTGGGTGATGGTGCAAAGGGTTCGTGGTGGATAGAGGCGGGCAGAGGTGGTTATCGGGTGGTTGAATGGTGGCCGGTGGTTGGGTGCAGCGACGGGATGGGTTGTTGATGGATGGCGGCGAAGGTGGTTTGGGGTGGTGGTGTGGAGGCGGAGCAGGGTGGGTGGAGGTTTGTTAGGGCGTTGGTGATGGCTGATGGCGTCAGCAGGGGGTTTGGTGCGGCGGGGGTACGGTGGTTAGGGTTGGTGGTTGGTGCTGTTGGGTAGTGGAGGAAGGCAGAGGCGGAGGGAGGGTTAGGGTTGGGGCGGTAGGTGTTTGTGGAGGATGCATGGTGGTGGTCGGAGGTGCAGAGGCGGGTGGAAGGATTGGGAAGGGATTCACCAAAAACAATGTTCTGTGAGTTTCGTCAAGATATGTTTGCTAACAGTTGTTTCTTGAGGTTATTTAAGAGTGCGTAACAGATGTTATCTACTTAATAAAACATCAATGTTAAAAACATATCAACTTTAATTAATTTGATAATATTGACTTTGTTTGACTATTTGGAAACAAAACACTTGACGTTTTATTCGCCAACTAATGATCATATTCATAATGATCAAAATAATACCAAAGACATGCATGTATAATCATAAAACCCGATTAATATGTTACTATTACCACTGAAAATGGTAATTTCTTCACATGTACAATCAGATTTGACACTGGTATGAAGTATTTTATTTATTGATTATTCAGTTTATTGTTATTTAAATTATAAAGCTTTAATGAAAACTTAACAATTTAACAATTATATAAATGGAACAATTTTGAAGATGGATGACCAAAATTATTGCATACAATATTTTTGTTTTGTAAATTTAGTCCTATAAGTTAGTTATGGCTTTTTTGTTTAAATTACCATGTTTATCCAAGGGTTCATTATTATTTACTTGAGATATATGTAAAGTTCATGGCATACATAGACCACACCGAAACTGACATCAATTCGAATATCTAACATTCAATTCATAAAACATGCATACTGTAATATTAATAAAATGTTTTCATTTTACGTTTTCATCAAACGTGAATTTCACCGGTCCCTAACATGAATCTAAATCAGTTGACATCTAACATATAAATCAGTGACCCATATTTGTTTGACATCTACATAAGTAACAACACTTGACTCATATTTGACCACACACTAACATCTAACATCTAAACCAGTTGACCCATATTTGACCACAGGAGGGACGAATGGTGTATTTTTTTTTTTAATTTTAATAAAATATTTCTACTATATTTTTTATATGTTTTAACGATCCAAATAATTATTAATTGTTGAACCGCGTGTACACGCGGGCAACAGTCTAGTACTTTAATAAAAACATTTTCCTATTTAATCGTACTGCAAAGCTTTCCATAATTAGTTATCATACATTTACTGTTCCGCCTCTTGTATCAAGATATGTTTCTAACAGTTGTTTCTTGAGGCTATTTAAGAGTGCGTAACAGATGTTATCTACTTAATAAAACATCAATGTTAAAAACATATCAACTCTAATTAATTTGATAATATTGACTTTGTTTGACTATTTGGAAACAAAACACTAGACGTTTTATACGCCAACTAATGATAATATTCATAATGATCAAAATAATACCAAAGACATACATGTATAATCATAAAACCCGATTAATATGCTACTATTACCACTGAAAATGGTAATTTCTTCACATGTACAATCAGATTTGACACTGGTATGAAGTATTTTATTTATTGATTATTCAGTTTATTGTTATTTAAATTATAAAGCTTTGATGAAAACTTAACAATTTAACAATTATATAAATGGAACAATTTTGAAGATGGATGACCAAAATTATTGCATACAATATTTTTGTTTTGTAAATTTAGTCCTATAAGTTAGTTATGGCTTTTTTGTTTAAATTACCATGTTTATCCAAGGGTTCATTATTATTTACTTGAGATATATGTAAAGTTCATGCATACATAGACCACACCAAAACTGACATCAATTCGAATATCCAACATTCAATGCATAAAACATGCATACTGTAATATTAATAAAATGTTTTCATTTTACGTTTTCATCAAACGTGAATTTCACGGGTCCCTAACATGAATCTAAATCAGTTGACATCTAACATATAAATCAGTGACCCATATTTGTTTGACATCTACATAAGTAACAACACTTGACTCATATTTGACCACAGACTAACATCTAACATCTAAACCAGTTGACCCATATTTGACCACAGGAGGGACGAATGGTGTATTTTTTTTTAATTTTAATAAAATATTTCTACTATATTATTTTATATGTTTTAGCGCTCCAAATAATTATTAATTGTTGAACCGCGTGTACACGCGGGCAACAGTCTAGTACTTTAATAAAAACATTTTCCTATTTAATCGTACTACAAAGCTTTCCATAATTAGTTATCATACATTTACTGTTCCACCTCTTGTATCAAGAGATGTTTGCTAACAGTTGTTTCTTGAGGCTATTTAAGAGTGTGTAACAGATGTTATCTACTTAATAAAACATCAATGTTAAAAACATCTCAACTCTAATTAATTTGATAATACTGACTTTGTTTGACTATTTGGAAACAAAACACTAGATGTTTTATACGCCAACTAATGATAATATTCATAATGATCAAAATAATACCAAAGACATACATGTATAATCATAAACCTGATATATTTGAGAAGAAAACGAATAGATAACAGAAAGCTAATTCAACATTTCAAATACTACCAATCAAGTCCAAAAGTCATGACTTGAAATTAAGTACCATTTTACATGATGTTACTTATGTTCTCTTAAAACTGACATGTAACACCCCAACCGATGGCGGAAACATCGGGGTGCCACGTATTGATGATTGTTCAGTAGCTCATGGTGAATAATAATTTCATTAAATGATTTAAATAATTTACATACAATGATTCTAGAATTTGTACATCAAGTTGAATAAAACTATGCACATATCTTCAAGCATCAATTCAAATCTTCAAGCAAATAGAACCTGAAACATGTTAAGTTGAAAATGTTTTGGGTCAACAAAAGTTGGTGAGAATTACATAGGTTTTTGATGATTGAATAAAATGTTGTGCAATTCATGTGTCATGTCAATCTAGTCCATATGTGAGAACATACTAGAAATAAATCGAGTGCATAATCAACCCTGATGACTGTTATAAAATGATACATACCATACGCTCATGGTCCAATATGTTATACGATAACAAACACCCACGCTACCTTTGTAGGAGGCACGTATCCGGGTGGGATTGTCAGTCCAATAGATCTATCAATGTATACCGCCGGCTGATCAATGTTAATGATTATGCTAGAATGGTGCTTACTCTAATCATGCTCAAGACATAATGCAACATAGAAAACACATAGACACATTGATGATTGAATTGCAATGATGATGTTATAAACATGTTTCACCCCAAAATAGTGAAAATAGAGAAAAGGGGCTATGTAAAACTCACCTCGGTAAAATGTTATATCTGTTGAGAAATGTGTTGACCAAATGTATCAAGTATCACCCTAAAATGAGGTAATAAATATGTCTAAGTCTATCAAGTCTACAATTGTATAAGTTCTAGGGCTTCGAATTGGGGATAATTGCTCGTTTGATTAATATTAAAAATATTCGCCAATTGAGAGAAATTTAGTAAATAAATAACCAAAAATCTTTTTATAAATGTTAAATCTAGGATGGTCACAAGAATGTGTATAAAGTATAAAAATAATTTTTATAAAATTATTTTCTTTAAAATAGATTATTAAATCTATTTATTACAAATTGTCAAACTTTAACTTTAATATCTTAAAAATACTAAAATTAAAGAATTCTTATTTTAAAAATCATATTTCTGTTCTAAATGATTAAAAATAATTTGAATAAAATTTTGGTGCAAAAATGATGAAAATTGGATTTATTATGAATTAATTATGATTAAATCTAACAAAAATTGATTAAAAATATAAAATAAATGATTTTACTGAATTAAAAATTATTTCAGTAAAGGTTGACTTTATAAAAGTCAGGATAAATTTTGGAGAATTTAAATAAATTGTTTTGATATATAAATGGATTTTTATAATTATAATAGTATAAAAATGATTTAATTATTATAAATATTAAATAAAAGAATTTCTGAAAAATAAAAATTGTAAATAACACTTTTATATCAGATTAAACAATGATAATTTTTTTAGAATTTATAAAATTGTTTTGGTATTTTAAAAAGAATTTAAATGATTAAAAGGATTAATATACTTATATAATTATTGTTTGCTAAAAAAAAAGAAAAGAAAAGAAAAGAACACCAAAAACCGGTCAGAGCCGGGACTCGAACCCGGGTGACCTCTGTGGAGGGCCAGAGTCACAACCACTTGGCCTAGGCCGGTGGTTGTGATGATTCTGGTTTCATAATAATTAAATACAATAGCGAATTCCAGGTTTATCCCCAATTTACATCGACGAACCCTAGAATTTTTAATTGAATGATTAAGGCAACCATAGCCCGATTAATGTTAGGGCTTATGTTGCTGGAATGCCGATGAAATAAACCCACAAAAGAAATCATACTCACAGTGTAGGATTGATGATTATCTTCGGGTCAAAGATAAAGTCAAACCACGAACAAAATTGCAATAATCAGAGTATAATTGAAAGAATTGGAGGTGGAGAGAGTGTTATGAGCGAGTTGTCAAGCTTCGCAGACCCTCAATTTATACTGATGATTAGGGTTTATGTTAATTGGAATGTTTGACTTATAATTGAATACAAACGCGTCAATTTAAATAAAAAGTCAACAATTGACGTGTTATTGACGTGTAATTGTGTTGTAATAGGCCGGTCCTTACACGAATTTACCAATTATAGTTCAATTACGCGTTAAAACTTTGGATTGATCATCAAGGCAACCCACAGTTGACTTTCCTTGTCAACTGTGAGGTTTTAAGTGTGTGTATATATTTATTATGTGTCCGGGTTTTATCAAAACAGAAGTCCAGCCCAGTTGGTTTGTGCACTTGTGTATGTGTGGCCCGGCCTTGGCGCGGGTTCGATTCCCGGCCAAGGCATTTTATTTTTTTTGATAAAATTTTACAACAACACACATATATATAATATTATATATAGTATTAGGGTTCCATAATCGCGACAAAAATAATAAATGCGAAGTATAAAATGAAACTTGACGTTTTTTATTAATGTCATGCGTAACGTACAAGTATTAATTGCGTAATGTTACAGTCTCCCCTAATTTTAGGAACTTCGTCCCGAAGTTGGAGTTGGAGAGTCTGGTGGAAAAAGATGCGGATACTTCGACTTCATCTGGTCTTTACGTTCCCAAGTGAACTCTGGGCCTCGTTTAGATTCCCAACGAACCTTAACGATCGGAATACGACTGCGCTTGAGTTTCTTGACTCCAGTGTCAACAATCTCGACGGGTTTCTCGATAATGTGCATGCTTTCATCGATTTGCACATCCTCAAGAGGAACATGAAGGTTCTCATCTGCTAAGCATTTCTTGAGATTCGAAACATGGAAGGTCGGATGAACATTGCTTAGCTCAGGTGGAAGATCAAGCTTGTAAGCCACTTTTCCAACTCTGTCAAGAATTTTGAAGGGGCCTACGTATCGAGGAGCTAGCTTTCCCTTTCTACCGAAACGAATAACTCCTTTCCAAGGGGACACCTTAAGTAGCACAAGGTCCCCAACCTGAAATTCCAAGGGTTTACGACGTTTATCAGCATAACTCTTTTGGCGACTTCGAGCCTTGAGAAGATTATCCTGAATAAGCTGGATTTTGTCTGTGGTTTCCTGGATTAGTTCGGGTCCAGTAATACGAGCTTCACCAACCTCAGTCCAACAGACAGGCGAACGACATTTCCGACCATAGAGTGCCTCAAAAGGAGCCATGTTAATGCTGGCGTGATAACTGTTGTTGTATGAAAACTCAACCAAAGGAAGATGAGAATCCCATGCGCCACCAAAATCGATGACACATGCCCTGAGCATGTCCTCAAGTGTCTGGATGGTTCGTTCAGTCTGACCATCCGTCTGAGGGTGATAAGCAGTACTCAGGTTCAACTTAGTACCCAAAGCATCTTGTAGAGATCCCCAAAAGTGAGAGGTGAAACGACCATCGCGATCAGAAATAATGTCCAAAGGTATACCGTGACGACATACGATTTCACTTACGTACATCTTTGCCAACCTTTCCACAGAATACTTCTCACGAATAGGTAGAAAGTGAGCTGACTTGGTCAAACGATCGACGATTACCCAAATACTGTCAAAACCTTTGGGTGTGCGAGGGAGTTTGGTGATGAAATCCATAGCTATGCTCTCCCATTTCCAGACAGGAATCTCTGGTTGTTCAAGCATACCAGATGGTCGTTGATGTTCAGCCTTAACCTTGGAACAAGTAAGGCATTTTGCAACGAATAGGGCAATGTCTTTCTTCATACCAGGCCACCAATAAGAATAACGAAGATCTTGATACATCTTGTCAGCTCCAGGATGAATAGAATAACGAGACTTATGAGCCTCGTTCATGAGAAAAGTACGAAGATCATCACGGTCGGGAATCCACAGTCGGTTAAGAAAATAAAGGAGACCATCGGGTTTGGTTTCAAGTTGAGTCTCAGCACCACAAGACATTTCATCGTACATGTTACCTTGGGTGACTGAGGTGTGTTGAGCCTGGAGAGTCTTGGTCTCGGTTTAGTTTAGGGCATCGGTTACGGTAGTGATTTGGGTTTCCACATTCATAGCATAATTACCAGGGTTGTGAATAATTGCAGTTAGTTGGGCATCAACACCTTTGTTGTTTTTGTTGTTGTTGTGGTTGGTGTTGTGGTTGTTGTTACTTTCCTCTTGGTTTTCACCACTGTTATTGCGAGTGCTACGACGTGGAGACATGATCCGTAAGGGACACAATGAAGGTTCAATGTGGCATGAAATGAATGAGGTGATATAAGGAATGTAATCATTTATTCATTAATTAAAACGAATAAACGAAAACGTTGACTTATCAAAGACTCCAGATTCTAATAACATATGAAGACATGCTTTAGCCTATAAGTGAACACTCATCCCGAGAATTCCCAGGTAGGCATCCGGGTCCCTCGTCTGATTGGGATATATGCGCAATGCCAGCCTAGACAGAAGACTCAGAATACAGGCGTTCACCCTTCCAGATTGCACGTGTTCGTTATTAAGATCTAGAACTTCGACGAGATCTCAAGGGGGTTCAGGTTAAACCTGAGGATTTTGTCCTATCAATCTAAGAGTAGATCCACTAACGGAGAGCAACCTTCTTGTAGGGATGAAGGTAGGGATAAGAAGTAGGAGGAAGATAGAGAATAGCAAGTAAAAGAAGCAAGTACTTGTTAAATCCTATGGTTATAGACTAGATTATTTTTTCTAATAACCTAATTCCCTATAACCATGGCTCTGATACCAATCTGTAACACCCCAACCGATGGCGGAAACATCGGGGTGCCACGTATTGATGATTGTTCAGTAGCTCATGGTGAATAATAATTTCATTAAATGATTTAAATAATTTACATACAATGATTCTAGAATTTGTACATCAAGTTGAATAAAACTATGCACATATCTTCAAGCATCAATTCAAATCTTCAAGCAAATAGAACCTGAAACATGTTAAGTTGAAAATGTTTTGGGTCAACAAAAGTTGGTGAGAATTACATAGGTTTTTGATGATTGAATAAAATGTTGTGCAATTCATGTGTCATGTCAATCTAGTCCATATGTGAGAACATACTAGAAATAAATCGAGTGCATAATCAACCCTGATGACTGTTATAAAATGATACATACCATACGCTCATGGTCCAATATGTTATACGATAACAAACACCCACGCTACCTTTGTAGGAGGCACGTATCCGGGTGGGATTGTCAGTCCAATAGATCTATCAATGTATACCGCCGGCTGATCAATGTTAATGATTATGCTAGAATGGTGCTTACTCTAATCATGCTCAAGACATAATGCAACATAGAAAACACATAGACACATTGATGATTGAATTGCAATGATGATGTTATAAACATGTTTCACCCCAAAATAGTGAAAATAGAGAAAAGGGGCTATGTAAAACTCACCTTGGTAAAATGTTGTATCTGTTGAGAAATGTGTTGACCAAATGTATCAAGTATCACCCTAAAATGAGGTAATAAATATGTCTAAGTCTATCAAGTCTACAATTGTATAAGTTCTAGGGCTTCGAATTGGGGATAATTGCTCGTTTGATTAATATTAAAAATATTCGCCAATTGAGAGAAATTTAGTAAATAAATAACCAAAAATCTTTTTATAAATGTTAAATCTAGGATGGTCACAAGAATGTGTATAAAGTATAAAAATATTTTTTATAAAATTATTTTCTTTAAAATAGATTATTAAATCTATTTATTACAAATTGTCAAACTTTAACTTTAATATCTTAAAAATACTAAAATTAAAGAATTCTTATTTTAAAAATCATATTTCTGTTCTAAATGATTAAAAATAATTTGTATAAAATTTTGGTGCAAAAATGATGAAAATTGGATTTATTATGAATTAATTATGATTAAATCTAACAAAAATTGATTAAAAATATAAAATAAATGATTTTACTGAATTAAAAATTATTTCAGTAAAGGTTGACTTTATAAAAAGTCAGGATAAATTTTGGAGAATTTAAATAAATTGTTTTGATATATAAATGGATTTTTATAATTATAATAGTATAAAAATGATTTAATTATTATAAATATTAAATAAAAGAATTTCTGAAAAATAAAAATTGTAAATAACACTTTTATATCAGATTAAACAATGATAATTTTTTTAGAATTTATAAAATTGTTTTGGTATTTTAAAAAGAATTTAAATGATTAAAAGGATTAATATACTTATATAATTATTGTTTGCTAAAAAAAAAGAAAAGAAAAGAAAAGAACACCAAAAACCGGTCAGAGCCGGGACTCGAACCCGGGTGACCTCTGTGGAGGGCCAGAGTCACAACCACTTGGCCTAGGCCGGTGGTTGTGATGATTCTGGTTTCATAATAATTAAATACAATAGCGAATTCCAGGTTTATCCCCAATTTACATCGACGAACCCTAGAATTTTTAATTGAATGATTAAGGCAACCATAGCCCGATTAATGTTAGGGCTTATGTTGCTGGAATGCCGATGAAATAAACCCACAAAAGAAATCATACTCACAGTGTAGGATTGATGATTATCTTCGGGTCAAAGATAAAGTCAAACCACGAACAAAATTGCAATAATCAGAGTATAATTGAAAGAATTGGAGGTGGAGAGAGTGTTATGAGCGAGTTGTCAAGCTTCGCAGACCCTCAATTTATACTGATGATTAGGGTTTATGTTAATTGGAATGTTTGACTTATAATTGAATACAAACGCGTCAATTTAAATAAAAAGTCAACAATTGACGTGTTATTGACGTGTAATTGTGTTGTAATAGGCCGGTCCTTACACGAATTTACCAATTATAGTTCAATTACGCGTTAAAACTTTGGATTGATCATCAAGGCAACCCACAGTTGACTTTCCTTGTCAACTGTGAGGTTTTTAAGTGTGTGTAATATTTATTATGTGTCCGGGTTTTATCAAAACAGAAGTCCAGCCCAGTTGGTTTGTGCACTTGTGTATGTGTGGCCCGCCTTGGCGCGGGTTCGATTCCGGCCAAGGCATTTTATTTTTTTTGATAAAATTTTACAACAACACACATATATATATATTATATATAGTATTAGGGTTCCATAATCGCGACAAAAATAATAAATGCGAAGTATAAAATGAAACTTGACGTTTTTTTATTAATGTCATGCGTAACGTACAAGTATTAATTGCGTAATGTTACATGACATACAAATGTTTCAAGTTAAAACATTCAAAAAAGTAAGTGTTTTCTACTAAACTTTCATAAAGCATGTTACTTTACAACCACCTAAATTTTGTTCTTAGATAATCTATTCTGGGTTCTTTTGCAGGTAGAGGATAGCTCACCAACATTTAAGATTAGCTCACCAACATTTAAGATATCGGCATTTTCAACACTTCTTTTTCCATTGGGGCTTGTATCAGAATCCTTTAAAGCTTCAACGACGGAAAAGTCGGCGGTAACAAACACAACATCCTTGAAACAAATCACAAAAAATCTAATGAACTATTAAACTCAAGAAAATGAACTCTGTCAATAGCTTAAAGCACTTGCAAAAATGCATACTCACCTTTGACAAGACTTGGCAACCCTCCTGCAAAGATTCAGAAAGGTTAACACACTTGAATTCAGCATCTCTCTGATTGACCTAAGAAGTGCTCTTACACAAAAAATATAACAGTGAACTTCACAATCTCTAGAAGCACAACTAAAAAATAAATGCATATTACAAATGAAATTAATTAAATACCTCTCCAGCATTATCATCTCCATTATCATTGGTATGTTTTGTCATACCACACTGAGTGCGTTTCATGTGAGATTTATCCTATTTTGTTACCGGTCCATTCTTCTTTCAAAAGATAGTCTTTTCTAGTCCCGTGCTAATTCCAATAACCAAACCCAAAACACAGACAGAATTGAAGGCATGATCACTGTACAAAGTGTTTTTTATAACGGTTACAGAATTTTCCAAAATGACTCAATTCAATTACGGTAATATAAAATCCATCAAAAACATAAACCAAAATGGGATTAATAATATGATAATATACCAGTTGCTTCTAGCAAACTAGGGACATGATATTGGTTAAATAAAGAAAACAAACACATTCGTTAAATAAAAAAAGGGTCTTAATGAACCACTAGAGACCTGATATTGGTTGGTCGAGATAATACAATCCATCATTTCTTTATCAGATGTTAAAGATATCCAGCCACCATCTTCATCAAGATATTTGAGCTTATAAGTTTTGTCGCTTAACTCCAGTTTCTTACCAATTTCTTTCTCAACATGTACAAAGGTTCCTTGCGAGATAAATATATGGAATTTGATAATATCATCTTCATACTCTGCTTTTATGGTCAGCTCATTTTTGTTTAGGTTGAGAGCTGATGTGTCCTCAATTGCACCATTATCTTCTTCATTTGTGTTGATTTGAATAATGAACGAATCATTTTTGTTTCTCTTTAGAAAGTTTGGTCCTGGCAACTCTGGCATGTCAAGTTTTTTAAATTTGCGTTTGAACGTAGATAAAGAAACTACATCATAATATCAAGAAAGAATATTCCTTAGATGTTTTATATATGGAAGTGTAGTAAAGGAAACAATTGTGTTTATAGTTGATTATCATTAATTACCATTTATGTTTTTTTGCAGCATCTTTTATTGTTTTTTTCCAAATTACATCCCAATGACTTCTCATGGTAATACTTTCACAGTTGTCTTGCAAATCAACTCCAAAAGTATTACATCGAGAAGTCATTGAAAAACAATTTGAAAACACAATGAAATATGCTGCAAAAAAATATTAATGGTAATTAATGATAATCATTTATTACAGAAAACTTTGGCGAATGCCCTTTTTGGCAAAATCGCACAGAGCCTGGGTGAAGCTTTTGATTTGTCTTCCCGCCAAAAGGCAGTTATAGCATGCTTGCAAAGCCCCCATGCCCAAGATTTCCTGAATGTTATCCCGATCGAAGGTTTGGGCCAAACCATGTCTGGGGTTGAATATAGGGCCATTCTCAAATATCGTTTGATGATCCCATGTACCACGAAGATGAAGCCTGCCCGATTTGCCGTAAGGCATGCTTGGACCAATACGGGGAACACGCAGTTCACTGTAAGGAGTTGCCTGGTTTCAAATATAGGCATGACTGGGTACGGGACGTTCTTTGGGATATTTTAAGAAGGGCTGGGATCTCAGCAAAAAAGGAGGCGCCTGTGAATTTCCTCTCAGACCCCACAGAAGGGAGATCCACCCTACGTCCAGCAGACCTGCTTGTCTTTGGGTGGGCCGGGGGAAACACGCTTGTGTCGACCTAACAGGTGTATCTCCCTGGTTGGTTTGAGGGATAATGGTTTTGTAGTAGGGCAAGCGGTGCGGAAAGCAGAGGTGAAGAAAGTTGAGAAACATGCTAAAACTTGTGAGGAGAACCAACACGTTTTCGTACCCCTGGCATTTGATACCTTTGGCTCCCTGGCACCGGAAGCCATCCGTTTCCTGACTAGAGTTCAACGTGTTATTCATAGCAATGGCTCGTCGCCACGAGGGCATGAGTTTGTTTTTAGTAGGTTAGGGTTTGCCATTCAGAAGGGGTTGGCGGCGCAGCTTGTTGCCCGTCTGCCCGCTATCTTGATGTAATTTTCCACGGTTATGTGTTAATTAATAATTGTAGCAAAAAAAAAATAAAAGTTAATTGATACAAAAACTTGTTTAACCATTTTAGTAAAAAATGTTTCTTAACTACAGTTTATATAGAAAACATCTAAGAATTATTCTTTCTTGATATTGTGATGTAGTTTCTTTATCTACATTCAAACGCAAATTTAAAGCACTTGGTATTTCTGAGTGGCCAGGACTAAACTTTCTGAAGAGAAACAAAAACGATTCGTCCATTATTCAATTCAACACATATGAAGAAGATAATGGAGCAATTGAGGACACATCAGCTGTCAA
This sequence comes from Ambrosia x helenae, assembly GCA_030844895.1. Classification (NCBI taxonomy): domain Eukaryota; kingdom Viridiplantae; phylum Streptophyta; class Magnoliopsida; order Asterales; family Asteraceae; genus Ambrosia; species Ambrosia x helenae. The sequence goes on along the minus strand of CM061227.1, from coordinate 16,277,764 downwards.
CCTAAACAAAAATGTGCTGACCGTAAAAGCAGAGTATGAAGATGACATTATAAAATTCCATCTCCCTATATCGCAAGCAACCTTTGTGCATGTTGAGAAAGAAATCGGTAAGAGGTTGGTGTTAAGTGACAAGACGTATAAGCTCAAATACCTCGATGAAGATGGCGACTGGATAACTTTAAAATCTGATGAAGAAATGGCTGATTGTATCAACAGTTCAAGAAAATCAAATCGAATAGTAGTTCGAATGCGTGTGCTACCATCTTGACAACCAATATCATGTCCTAGTGTATAACAAATGTGTTTGTTTTCTTATTTCAGTACAGTTGTCATCGCTAGAAGAAACTGATATATGATTATATTACGTGTATTCGAATTGAGTCGTTTTGACAGTTATAAATTAATCACTTTGTACGGTGCTCTTGCCTTCCATTTTCTCTCAGTGTTCAATTCTTGCTAGTTTGGTTTTGCTCTTAGAAGCTATTTTGTGTTGGTAGATGTTGGTGTTCCATCTCCCTCCGTTCTGCCTTATCGCATTGTTTTTCCTGTGAGGCTTCTTATGCTCTAGTTATAAATTAACCTGTTTTATAACAAACTGATGATCATTTTATCTCTGTTTCATCAAGACTTCAATTGCATTGTTTTTCCTGTGATGCTTTTATATATTGTTATATTTTTAAGATAAGTTTGTTTGTTTAGTGTCTTTCATTGGAAGGGATAGTTGTGTATTGAACGGGTTAAGCTGATAGTTTTCTTGTGCACGCCATATGTTTGATGAAATGCTTGAACTGAAAACCAATTCAAATGTACTTTTTGTTACAGTATCTTAGGCACACCAGTGGTATTGTTTTCAACCAGTTTTGAATATGTAACATTTCAACTAACCAAAAATGTAAAATAACGTCTAGACTTTCAGTTTTATGTGAAAAGGCAAGCAACATCGACTGACTCGTAATGGTGCTGGTTCGGTTGTGTAATGGCAATGGAAAAGGCATGTTGCCTCTGGGGTTGAGTGAGCTGCTGTCTTTCGCTGATTATGTGTTAGAAAAGGATCGATAGATCTGGGATTTTGATGACTCAGATGTGTTTTTTGTTAGTAACCTGAAAGCTTTCCTTGGTCCACCTTCTTAGGCATGGAGAGCTGTCAAGTATCGCTTACCAAGTCACGTGGGTCTAGCCACAAGAAACATCCCAGTGCCTTCGAATCTGTGTATCTTTTGTGGCCATTATCCAGAGACATGCGATCACCTGTTTGTTTCCACATGCAGTGTGGGTTTCAATTGCCCAATGGTGTAAGTTTGATCCTTATTTTGCTTTTGGGTTGACAGATTAGCTGGGTTTATACAGCTTTGTTCAAGGGTCCAAGAAGAAAAGAAAGACATTCCATGCTATAGTTCTTGTTGGTATGTGGTGTATTCGGAATGTTGTGATTTTCAACTATAAACAACCTTCCATGGCTAGAGTAATTTAAGAAACAAAAACCATAAGCTTTCTGTGGGTGAGAAGCAGGTCAAAAGAGCTGTCCATCAGGTGGGAGAGTTGGAGAAGATTTGATGTCTTTGGTTCATAGTTTAGTTTGTTGTTGCTGCTTTGTGTTGTTGCTGTTTTGGTGGTTTTGTTTCTGTTAATGGTACGCGAATGTACCCGATTCCGGTACGCGCGATTCGATTCGCGGTACACAGGTAGATTAGCGAATTCTGTGACTATGAACCAGCCAATTTGATCGCTAACAATCGCTACGGTGTTTGACTGTCCTCCCAAGAATATGTAAAAGGCACAATCCTTTTATCCTCATAAGAAATCCAAACATAAGGTAAAGCTAAGTTATGTGATCCACAAATGACCTTTAATGCCTCTTCATTCTCGTCCTTAGTAACTTCTAAACCATCTATAGTCTGTTTTAGAATTGAAAACATAAAATTTCTAACAGACTAACAGTAGGGCATAGAATGAAAAAGATCCCAATTTTCAACAGTTATATAACACCAAAATTTCAGGAAAATTTAAGTTTTTGTTGGTAGCAATTTAGGTGAGGCACAAATGATTAAATTTTTTTTTATTAAGCTTTACCTTGTAGGGTATAAGATCCTGTACATAAAAGACATCCAAGCCAGCTTTCTGCAAAAAGAAGCAGCAAACCAGTTATATGTGTTTAGGAATCATCTTGTGGATGGTTTTGTAGAATCGCATAACTATAGCATAAGAAACCTCACATTTGGGCTTGAAATCTTACCATATGTAGATGGAGGATCTGCAATATAATCATATATCAGTTTATAACGGTCACAATGACTCAATTCAGTTACAGGTAATGTAAAACTCTTCAACAACATACACCACAATAAGGATTATTAATATAATCATATATCAGTTTCTTCAAGCAATGACAATTGTATTGAGATAAAGAAAACTAACACATTTTTTATATAAAAAACGCTCCTTATGAACCAGCGGGACGTGATACTGGTTGTCGAGATGGTAGCACACGCATTCGAACTACTATTTGATTTGATTTTCTTGAACTTTTGATACAATCAGCCATTTCTTCATCAGATTTTAAAGTTATCCAGTCACCATCTTCATCGAGGTATTTGAGCTTATACGTCTTGTCAGTTAACTCCAACCTCTTACCGATTTCTTTCTCAACATGTACAAAGGTTGCTTGCGAGATAGGGAGATGGAATTTGATAATATCATCTTCATACTCTGCTTTTATGGTCAGCACATTTTTGTTTAGGTTGACAGTTGATGTGTCCACAATTGCTCCATTATCTTCTTCATTTGTGTTGATTTGAATAATAGACGAACCATTTGCGTTTCTCTTCATGGAATTTGGTCCTGGCCACTCTGGGATACCAAGTTCTTTAAATTTGCGTTTGAATGTCGATAAAGAAACTACATCATAACATCAAGAAAGAATATTCGTCAGATGTTTTATATACGAAGTAAAAGAAAAATTCTCGTTAGATTTCTTAATGTTCATAAATGAAAGTGTGTAAAAGAAACATTTGGTATTAAAATTCTTAAACAAGTTGTTAATATAATAGTCGATTATCATTAACTACCGTTAAGGTTTTTGCAGCATCTTTCATTGTATTTCCAAATTGCTTCTTAATGACTTCTTGTGGTAATACTTTTAGAGTTGTCCTGCATGTCACCTCCGAAGGTGCTATGTAGTCCACAACCATTGTTCTCTTCGCTTCTTCCTGAGCTTCCGGCAATAGTGGTGATCTTTTTCCTTGAAAAATCTTGAACTTTTTAGGTGTATCGTGCATAGATTTCTCAACATCTATAACAATCAATTCGTCACCTAGTTCTTCACCAGAAGCAAACTTGAATCCGGGCAAACACCTTTTTAATGTGAAGAGTATGGCCTCCAAAAAGGTAACATAGTTTGAGTGTTTGGTCCATATGAACTCAAACACGTAACTAAAATCACTTGTGACATTACTCCTCAAACATATTGCAAAAGCACTAGTTACACCAAAAAGATCACCTTTCCAATTTTCGATTACATCACTACGAAGCTCAGAAATATAGCGTGATTCGTAGTCCTGAAGTGTCACTAAAGGAAGTTCATCCCCAATCCCATAAGAAGTTGTATCACCAAATCTAAAGTACGGCTCAAAATCATTATATTCATCTTCTGCTACAGCATAAAGATAACCAGCCAGTTTGATTACTAACAATTGCTTTATTTGAGTGTCCTCCAAAGTATGTGAAAAGGGTACATTATTCTTATCCTCATAACGGATCCATACTTGAGCTAGAGCTAAGTTATGTGATTCACAAACGACTTTTAGTGCCTCTTCAATCTCGACCTTAGTAACTTCGAGACCATTTATAGTCTGTTTTAGAATTGTAAACATCAAATTTCTAACAGTAGGACAAAGAATTAAAAAGATCATTACTTTCAACTGTTGGAAAACACAAATTTACAGGAAGATTTAAGTTAATGTTGGTAGCAAATTTTAGTTGAAGCAGAAAAATAATCACATTTTACTAATATTTTGGAAGCCTTACAGTGTATGGTATAAGATGTTGTACGTAAAACACATCCAGACCAGCTTTCTGCAAATAGGAGTAGCAAACGATATTAAAGGAGTTTAGAAAATATCATATGGATTGAACTATAGGTTTTAATAAAATAAAAGTATTGGAATGGTAATTCAGCTTTTATATGGATTTGTAGAATATTCTCACAAACACGTACCTTTATTGCCTTAAGCTTTTCATAAATAAAATTCGCCAAATAGCAATAATTATTGTCAAAAGTATACTCGAGAACACCAATACAGTTGGTTTGAGAAGGGAAACAAATAGGAATCATAACACCTGAGTCATCAAAATCCCAGATCTATCGATCCTTTTCTAGCACATAATCAGCGAAAGACTGCAGCTCACTCAACCCCGGAGGCAACATGCCTTTTCCATTACCATTGCCATTGCAGAACCAAACCAGCACCGTTACGAGTCAGTCGATATTGCTTGCCTTTCCACAGAAAACTAAAAGTCTAGACCTTATTTTATATGTTTAGTTAGTTGAAATTTTGCATATTCAAAACTGGTTGAAAACAATACCATTGGTGTGCCTAAGATATTGTAACAAAAAGTACATTTGAATTGGTTTTCAGTTCAAGCATTTCATCAAACACATGACGTGCACTAGAAAACTATCAGCTTAACACGTTCAATACAGAACTATCCCTTCCAATTAAAGACACTAAACAAACAAACTTATCTCAACTAAATATAAAATCAACACAGGAAACACAACGCAATTGAAATCTTGATGAAACAGAGAAAAATCAAGCTTCAATTTGTTACAACACAAGTTAAATAATTTATAACTATAGCATAAGAAACCTCACATTTGGGCTTGAAATCTTACCATATGTAGATGAAGGATCTGCAATATAATCATATATCAGTTTATAACGGTCACAATGACTCAATTCAGTTACAGGTAATGTAAAACTCTTCAACAACATAAACTACAATAAGGATTATTAATATAATCATATATCAGTTTCTTCAAGCAATGACAATTGTATTGAGATAAAGAAAACAAACACATTTTTTATATAAAAAAGTTTCCTAATGAACCAGCAGGACCTGATACTGGTTGTTGAGATGGTAGCACACGCATTCGAACCACTATTCGATTTGATTTTGTTGAACTTTTGATACAATCAGCCATTTCTTCATCAGATTTTATTGTTATCCAGTCACCATCTTCATCTAGGTATTTGACCTTATAAGTCTTCTCCCTTAACTCCAACCTCTTACCGATTTCTTTCTCAACATGTACAAAGGTTGCCTGCGCGACAGGGAGATGGAATTTGATAATATCATCTTCATACTCTGCTTTTACAGTCAGCACATTTTTGTTTAGGTTGACAGCTGATGTGTCCTCAATTGCTCCATTATCTTCTTCATTTGTGTTGAATTGAATATTGGACGAATCTTTTTTGTTTCTCTTCTGAAAGTTTGGCCCTGGCCATTCTGGGATACCAAGTGCTTTAAGTTTGCGTTTGAACGTGGATAAAGAAACTACATCACAATATCAAGAAAGAATATTTCTTAGATGTTTTATATATGAAAGTGCAGTAAAAGAAACATTTGGTATTAAAATAGTTAATCAAGTTGTGATTATAACAGTTGATTATCATTAATTACCATTAAGGTTTTTTGCAGCATCTTTCATTGTGTTTCCAAATTGTTTCTCAATGACTTCTCGAGGTAATACTTTTGGAGTTGTCTTACACGTCACCTCGGAATGTGTTATGTAGTCAACAACCACTGATCTTTTTTCTAGAAAAATCTTAACCGTTTTAGTCCCATCGACTTCTGTGTGTATATCTATTCCGTCACCTAGTTCTGCACTAGTTGCATCGCCTTCGATGTGTACATCTAATTCGTTACCTATTTCTACACCAGAAGCAAACTTGAATCCGGGCAAACACCTTTTTAATGTTAAGAGTAGAGTCTCCAAATGGATAAAGTTTGAATTTTTGTTCCACATGAACTCAAACACATAATTATAATCACTAGTGTCATTATTCCTCAAGCATATCGCAAGAGCACTAATTGTGAGAGTAAAAAGACCCCAACGTCTGGCCATATCAAAACAAAGTTTCGATATATAGCGTGATTTATAATCTTGAAGTGTCACAAGAGGAAATTCCTCCGCAATTGCATGGGGAGTTACATCACTAAATCTAAAGTATGGCTCAAAAAGATTATATGCACCATCTTTCATAGTATAAGAACAACCAGTCAATTTGATTGCTAACAATTGCTTTGGTTGAGTGTCCTCCAAAGAAGATGGCAAGAATACACGACTGTTATCCTCATAAGGGATCCAAACTTGAGCTAGAGCTAACTTATGTGATTTACCAACAACCTTTAATGCCTCTTCAATCTCCTCCTTAACGACTTTGAGACCATTTATAGTCTGTTTTAGAATTATAAACATCAAATTTCTAACAGTAGGACAAATAATTAAAAAGATCATTACTTTCAACTGTTGGAAAACACAAATTTACAGGAAGATATAAGTTATTGTTGGTAGCAAATTTCAGTTGAAGCAGAAAAATAATCACATTTTACTATTATTTTGGAAGCCTTACTGTGTATGGTATAAGATGTTGTACATAAAACACATCCAGACAAGCTTCCTGCAAATAGAAGTAGCTGTGAGATTTGAATAGAGAGAATTGTATAAACTTGATATATTACTAATGAAATCATCCAAATACAAATGATAGGGGTTGGCCCTATTTATACATAATGAAAGGGTGTGATGCCCTTTGATGAACCGACATGATGGTTCACTAAATAACTATCATATAACAAACTAATATAAAACTTAGGATATACACTAATAACACATACTTAGGATAATATCAAATATTATGTCCAACATTCTCCCCCTTAATTTTGATTTATCCTTTCTTGCTTCAGAGTAGGGTTGGATCTTCTTCTTCATGAACGAGAAGGGATACTTGCTCGTTTTTATCTTTCTTGTCTTTCCATTTTGTGCATTCATACGATAAGTGACCATAGTTGCCACATTCGAAGCATCTGAATTTGCTTTTGTCTTTGTATCCTTGACTCATATTTCTCTCATACTCTTTCCTTTCTTCGCTAAAGTTTCTTCCTTGTCCGTTGTTAAAGGTTCTTCCACGACCTCTACCACGATTATGATTACCACGTCCTCTACCATAGTGCATACTTCCAGAATGATAATTACTTGAGGTTGCCATTAGGAGTTTCGTTTGATGATTTTTCCTCTGATTCATCTTGACTTTTGAGGCGTTCTTCAAATGCTGTTATTCTCCCCACTGCTTCTTCAAATGGCATTGTGTCTATCTCTGAATATTGCTCAATAGTTGCTACAATAGGTAGGAACTTCTTCGGAACTGAGTTGAGTAGTTTTCTCACTATTGCTTTATCTTTAAGAGTTGTGCCAAGGCTTTTGAATTTGGCTCTTATATTGGCTAACTTGCTTGCAAAGTCACTTACTGGTTCATTTTCTTTCATCTTTAGAGTTTCTAACTCACTTCTCAATGTTTGTAGTCGTGCTTTCTGAACCATATCTGCTCCAAGGTATCTGACTTTGATTGATTCCCAAACGTCTTTTGCATTTTGACATTGTGCTACTTGCATTAAGATATCTTCTGGTAATGTTTGGAGAATCATTGCTTTCGTAGTATTTACTTTCTTTTCATCTGCTGCTTCTGCTCCTTCTTTCGCGTCAATTGTTTCCCAAAGACCATAAGCCTTTAAGATTGTTTCCATTAATAGTGCCCACGAGGTGTAATTTGTCTCTGTCAATTTTGGGCATTGTAGTGATACATTTCCTTGCTCACGAGATGATATTGAACTGCTAGACGCGTTTTTGTCTTCTTTCCCTGCCATGCTTTCTTGCTTTACTTTCTTCGACTTTTTCTTTCCAATCTTGCTTTCTTGCTAACTTTCTAACTTGCTAAACTCTCTTGCTTGCTTACTTTGAAGCAAAGGTTTTCTTTCTTGATTTGCCACACAGGTCGAATTTTGCCACGAAGGTCTAACTTGCCACGAAGGACTAACTTTCCACGAAGGACTAACTTGCCACAAAGGTCTAACTTGCCACAAAGGTCTAACTTGCCACGAAGGACTAACTTGCCACAAAGGTCTAACTTGCCACGAAGGACTAACTTGCCACAAAGGTCTAACTTTTCTTGCTATACTCAACGAGTCACGAAGTGTCTCGGAGTCACTTGCTATTTTTTCTCAACGAACCAAGATGGATTCGGAGTATCTTACTATACGAATCGGTGTGATTCGATTTTTTTGACTTTCTATTGTATAACTTTCAAAAAATTATACTTTTCCTTTTTATAAAAAATTGATTTTTTTTTCAACACTGTCGGTTGCTTTTCCTTTCTTTTGATAAAAGTACTAATATTTGACTTTTGAAAAGTCAAAATATTCCTACTAAACTTTCTGCCCACTACGACTTCTTTAAAAAATGTGTTTGACTTTTTGAAAGTCAAAACTTTCTTACGAAAGTTTTCTAAACACAGAAAAATCGTGCCTTCTTTCTTTTCTTTCTACCCTTCTAATTTGAAAACAACTAGTTCTTCTCTTTAATGTTTTAATAGTATTGATTTGAAAAACTTTCTTGATCAAATCACGTCAATACTATCTTCCTTTTGATCGAATACCGTTCTTACAAAACTTAATTTGCTTTCAGGTTTTTTTGAAATATTAATCCACAGATTGGTTTAAGAAACCTTTTATGAAATCAAATCGGTTTGAGTGTTTGCGTTCGGATTAAAGATGTTTAACAGAAACTATTTTGGATCCTTTTGTCTGAAAAAACTTTTGGCAGGAAAAAAAACTTTGGTTCCAAAACAGGGGATAAACAAAATGGTTTGATTTCTATGATTGGATTAAGATTATTGTATTCGATTCGTTCTTAAACAATAAAGGGATGAGATATAACCGTATGTTCACGTTAGAACGTGTTTAATCTTCCTTCTCTGATTCGCCGGTGATATGCCGGAATCTTTTGTTTTCGCCGGATTCCACTTCCGGTTTGTTTCTTTCTTCAATTAACGGTTATAATCTTCAAAAACTGATCTTTCTTATCGTCTGGATTGGAGAATTCTTTCTGTGAATCGTTATTAAACGATTATGTAACGGTCTCTGTTTTTTCTGAAAAACAGGGGATGATAACTTCTGATGTGTCTCTCTTCTTTCACTGTGATGGATCGATGTGAACCAGGGCTCTGATGCCAAATGTGAGAGTTGAATAGAGAGAATTGTATAAACTTGATATATTACTAATGAAATCATCCAAATACAAATGATAGGGGTTGGCCCTATTTATATATAATGAAAGGGTGTGATGCCCTTTGATGAACCGACATGATGGTTCACTAAATAACTATCATATAACAAACTAATATAAAACTTAAGATATACACTAATAACACATACTTAGGATAATATCAAATATTATGTCCAACAGTAGCAAACGATATTAAAGGAGTTTAGAAAATATCATATGGATTGAACTCTAGGTTTTAAATATATTAAAAGTATTGGAAAGGTAATTCAGCTTTTATATGGATTTGTAGAATATTCTCACAAACACGTACCTTTATTGCCTTAACCACATCATAAATAAAATTCGCCAAATAGCAATCTTCAGTGTGAAAAGTAAACTCGAGAACACCAATACAGTTGATTTGAGAAGGGAAACAAATAGGAATCATAACAGAAAAGTTCAATCTCCAATAATCATCCAACTCCGATAGAAACCCCGGCAGTTTACTCATAGATGTCCGACAATTGACGAAAGCAGTGGCGGGTCCACCACTTTTTATCATCTGATCCAGTTCAATGCGAGGCTTATTCGTATCATCGATATTATATTTATACTTTTCAGAATTTAGTCTATACTTTGCCAACTTCTTGGAAAGAGAACGGACGGCAAATGGTTGAGCAGAAGTTGAAAGTAGGCGTCTGCCCCCGATTGTTACAGGTGCCCAGAACTGACCCAAGATATTCCACACATGAAAACGAGTATTAGAAAGTGCAGATATGATCTTGTTATGAATATTGGTTGGAGTACCGACATCAGCTGCGTAATTTACAGTATTAGTTATATATATGTTTTAGAAAAAAATGCAGATTTCAGTCCTCATATTACCAATTAAAAAGGAAAAGAGAAGGCAGCAACTGACCTGAAGATGAATTATTTTCACTTCCTTCATATTCGCTCCAAAATACCCATGGACTAGAAAAGATTGCAGAAACATCCCTCATCTATTGTTAAATTACACTTTTCTCTCTGTTATGATAGATATAAAGTCCAAGTATAATACTAAAAAATATATTTAAATCTGATGTAAGTAATACCCAACATAAATGGGTTTTGAAATGTTGTCTATTAAACTACGCAAAATGGATGGTTTTACAAAATATCGTATTTGTATGTCAAATTTTCGTTTTCTTATTTCTGGTTACATTTTCCTATAAAGGTTATGTCTGATTACATGCAATTTAACATAAGTGTATTTGATGATGTGGTCTATTATTTCTTTATACTCTATACTATTACAAGACCTTAAAATAGGAATCCAGTTACACATTAAGAATTAAGAGAGTATTTATAATTATGAAATAAAATTTAAATTTGGATGAAAACATAGCAAGATTTATTTCCACAAACATTCAATGTAGCTTTTTCAAACTTTTGTTCTTAGACTATCTGGAGTGGTGGGGGGAGAGGGGGATGAAGCGCCATGTGACACTTGTAGGACCCTTGTGGGGGGGGGGGGGGGAATTGTGGGGAGTGGAAGGGGGGGAAGGAAATAATATTATATTGTGTTAAAGTTAAAAAAAAAAAAAAAAACCCTGACCAATCATGAAGCGCCACGTGTCCCAAAGGTTTGCCCCACGCCGGTGACTTGCCCCCCCCCCCTTTCCCGCCCCCACTTCGGACAGCCTTAGTCTTACCCCAAATTTACCCCATGCCTCGAATCTTGAACCTTGAAACACAGACCCAAGACCTTGGACCTTGGACCTTAAACTACGCTATCCTCACGTACTAATCTTAATAATGTAAGATTGAAACCATATAAAAATATTCTTTTGGACCACTAACAACTTGCAAGAGTATTTAATGATAATGGATTAAGGTGAGGTTCCACCTCACAGGAAGACAAATACAAAAAGACAGATTAGTTAATGTTGCTAAGGACGATGTGTTTTAATATATAAGGTAACTAGTTTTTATCCCATGAACGTCTCGGGTTGAAATATCTAATATGACAACATAATTAATGACTTGCCAGTATATGATGATGATGATGATTATTATTATTATTATTATTATTATTATTATTATTATTATTATTATTATTATTTATTTTAAACAAATCTCTGTCATAAGTTATCATATTCAAATATAAAAAAAAAACAAATCTCTGCGCCGGGGTATAAATCTAGTGCCATTACAAAATATTATATAATGTCACATGAATGCGGAAGTTTGTAATCGATCATTCTAAAAATAACTAACATGAAATAAGGAAAAAAAGTTATTTATTGAAATATCGAAGGCATTAGTTTAAGGGTTATGTGATACGTTAAAAAAAATCTTGGGTATATGATCGGGTATATAGTTCGGGTATTTGGGTATGTGGTTTTGGGTAATTGGGTCGGGTATCACCTAATCCCAGGCCCGACCCAAACCCACAATTTTTTTTAAACTAATTCCAAACCTGACACAATACCTGTCGGGTTACAAAAAATAGTCTTTTTTTTCTCCGTTTTTTATATAGCACTATGGCACTATGGGATGAAACATGAGAGAAAATAATAAAGGTTTAATAGTTAAATTTAGTAGATTATGTATTTAATAGATTAGGTTAAACCATATTTATTTCTTTTTTTTAATTGGTCTAGAGTTGTCACATCATATCCTATGTGACATCTCTCAAAGGAGAGATTGAGGGTTGAGGCTTAATGTCACCTTAACAATATTCAATTCTTTTATTATAAGTTATATATTCTATTGTTTTTTAATAATCAATATTCATATCTATATCTATATCTATAATAAAAATAAAATGATTGGGGTGGGAACACACATCACTTGATGAAACCATTTCCACCCTCGAATTCCTGCTAAAAAATTTAGCTTATAGATAATCCAATTACCCCAATATTAATTATTTTATAATCTTTTTATTTATTATTACTTTACTATATAATAAATAAAAATCTTATGATTATCTAAATTCTTTGTCATATGAAATAATATTATTAAATCATCTCACGTTTATCTCTTATTTATTTTCTTAACTCATTCTTTTTATGTTTCCGTTTATTAAAAACCATTAATTAATATTTTATTGGTTCAACCTCGTGTAATATTAAATTTTATAGCCTAATAATAAATAAAAAAAATGTTGCAACCCGCGTGATACACAAGTTTCTAATGAATTGTTTACACTAAATGAAAATGTAAATGATAGTTTTGTTTTCAGTCAAAGCAGAATAGATCAAAACCAGTTGTTTCTAAAAACACTACACCTTTAAAACCACCGTCTTCATCACGCCCTGCAATGGTTTCTTCTACCTCTGCTCCTCATCCAAACGTACATTCTCTCTTTAATATACATTTTTATTCTTATTCACATGATTAAAATTGTTTCTTTCTTATATTATAGTAAATTAATTTTTATGCTACATCATAAGACACATTTTGTCACTTCATATTATATTTGTATATACCAAAAAGCTCTTGGGATATAACCTTGTTATACCTATATATAATACTTATATTATAAAGCTTTTCAATTACAAATCCACTTACACACTTCACGCGATATCAAGACAGTATTTGAATGATGAATTGCAAAACTTTATTTCTTTTTACGACTAATATTTTTGTCACTCGTGAAATTTAAACCATTACTCATCTGAAATGGCAAAATCTTATCCAATACCTTAATATCACTGGGGTAAAGGCTCTTCGGTTTTAGAAAATTTTATTTACTATTGATGTAAGATATTTGATGAAATAAATTAAAATATTGAATAAAAAATTGAACTTTTAACAAAACTTTATTCAACTACTAATGTAAGATATTTTTTACTTTTTTTTATCATGTTTCAGTAAAATGATAAATCTCTCTATTTTATTTTCATGGTTTTCATTAAAAAAAAAAACATAGCAATTTTGACTTTTGTTCAGTCTTACCCCCCAAGTGCACCTTGAACCTTAGACCTTGGACGTTGGACCTTAAACCATGTTATCCGTGCAGGCTAATTTTAATCATGTAAGGTTGAAACATATAAAGATTCTTTTGACCACTTGCAACTTCTAAGAGTATTTGATCATAAAAAAATTAAATGATAAACGAATATATATATATATATATATATAGGGGAAAGTTAATTTGAGAATACCTATATTTCGTGCGAACCGTGAGAATGACATATAAAACCATTCAAATTCAAAATTTCTTTTTACACTTGTCTTTATTACTAAAATACAATCTCAAAAACACAATTTACGGTTAAAAATTCAAACGTATACGAAAATAATTTGTATTTACACATGTGTAAATTTACTGTTTATACATGTGTAAACTGTTTCATTTACACATGTGTAAAAAGTTAATTTGAAAGTGTTTTTGCAAAAAAAAAAAAGATGAATTATGTAGAAAGAAAATTCATTTATTAATGTTGTATTTTGATTATAATGAGGTTTGCATTAAAAAAAATGATTTTGATTGATTTTTTACTTGTTCTCACGGTTCTCACAATATTTAGCGTTCTCAAGATAACCATCCCCTATATATATATATATATATATATATATATATATATATATATATATATATATATATATATAGGGGAAGTATAGGGAGGAAACCCTCCCAAATGAAAAAACTCTAGAAAACCTAACACTTGGACCATATTAATCCACCTCACCAAATAATATTTGAATCATAAAGGATACAATTGTCATTTCACTTCCCCCCCCCCCTTTTTTTCAAATTTTGAGTTTTTACCCATATATAAAGACACACATTTCATTCTCTCTCATCCTCTCACCCTCTGCACCATACTCCAAAACCCTAAAACCCAATTCAAACAACAAACCACCTCCCACCATATACACCACCATCGACCACCCTAACCACCACCGTCTACCACCACCATCATCACCTAACCAATACACACCACCACCTCATTATCGTCTGAAAACAACACAACCATTATTGTCATCATCTCGAACAACAATCCACCACAGAACAACCACAACCACCAGCACCGTCAAACAAGAACAAGAACAGCAAAGCACCACAGAACAGCCATAACCACCGTCACTGTCACCGTCACCATCGAACAAGAACATCTAGAAAAGCACTGTTATATCTCTTTTCGATGACGTTTGCAGACGATATTGAGATATCTACGTCTATGTCTCTACCCGGTGGAGGTGGTGTGGTGCTGGTTATTACGTGGTGGAGCTGTGGATATGATGGTTTTTAATTTTGTTTTATTATTTTCCCCCAAATCTTATTAATACTAGATGTCAATCTACAAACCTGATTTGGGAACTAATCGATCATGATAGTGACTAGTGACTGAGTGGTTCATAATTATTCTTCTTTTCTTCTTTTTTGTTTTGTTTTGTTGGGAGCAGTTGTTTGTTTTCTGAACCTGGTTTGGTTACATACGGTTGTAATGCAGATGCCAAACTCTGTGATGCATCAAAGGATCAGGTGGGTTTTTGTAACGACCCAGGCTGTCGGAGCTGAGTCGTCGGGTTGGGTTATCGGAGCTACGCAGCGGAATTCAGGATAATAACAGTCTCTAGTCTTCCAGGATCCACGTCATCATATCTGTTGGGTTACCTGAACACATGCCAAAAATAGTTTCTGTCAACATAAAGTTGGTGAGGTCGTGTATTTTATAAAGCGAATGGCCAGTTCGTTTATTGATAATTCTTTTATAAACATGTTTTACAGTTATAATTCTGAGGGGAAAATATATTCTATTATACCAATTCGATTATATGTCAATTCTAATATATTATTCCGGTTATATTCTATTAGTTGTCATTCCTATCGATGGTACCACTCTGTTTGTGGTAAATATAATTATTCCTACCCTCTACTCGGATAAGACTGGTTCTTGTCCTCTACTTGGACAAGAAAAGAAATGGCGATATACCGGTCAGTACTGTCCTTGTCGTTTCTATTATCCCCTTTTCTATTTATATTTCTTTTATTATATAAATTCTATTATATAAAGCATTATTTTGTTTTTTTATAAATGACATGTATTCCCCGAAAACGCTTAATAAAACAGTAAAAGTGGGGACTTCACGATACTCACAGGTTTGCGTTATATCTTCTGCTTAAACTTCTTATTATAATTATATGTCATATATATATATATATTGATACGTTTTATGCGTGGGACTTGTTAGATTGTAATACTTAGGATATATATCATATATACATTTTATACATATAGAATTCGGTATATATTAGATAGTCCTAAACCCGGGGTTTATTATTGACACGACACGGACATCCTAAATCTAGCTGGCCATTACAGCTTGGCACTCGTAGCTAATAAAGCTGGCCATTACAGCTTGGCACACGAA
Organism: Ambrosia x helenae; assembly: GCA_030844895.1. NCBI lineage: Eukaryota > Viridiplantae > Streptophyta > Magnoliopsida > Asterales > Asteraceae > Ambrosia > Ambrosia x helenae. Next base: position 16,262,076 of record CM061227.1, on the reverse strand, counting down.
CCTAAAGAACTCTAGACACGAACTTACCCGGATGATGGTTCGGCAGAGCATATTATTATTAACCCGAGTCTAGTATATCGTTTTATATATCGAATCGTATATATATAAACATATATATTTTATATATGTTTATTATTCTTTTATTATTATTATCAACTCCGGACGTTCCCGTATTATATATATATATTCGTATAATTCTAATAATATTCCTCGTCTAGCTATTGAACCGGGTTCTATTCCGGGTGTTGACCGAGTCACTGAGTCGACTCGATATCGGACTCATAATCTCCTAGTCGGTTATCGGTACCTCGCAATCAAATATAATCAACAATTAACACAATAATAGTAGATTATAAGATTGTGACCACTTTATCAAATAGATGGGTACTTACCGGAGGAGTGACCGGAGATTAACCAGAATACATATCGGGGACCAAATCAGTCACCCGATTAATAGACATGATACCCCACACACATAACTTATGGTGATAGGGTAATCAGATGTTTTAACAAAAGGCTTTATCAAGTATAGATTAGGACTCGAAAGATTACAAGGCTCGATCAGAAAGTTAATTACATATAACAGTCACCAATTTCGGTGACTGTTCCGGTGATTCTCCACGTTGGACCATCAAAACAGAGGAACGGGTTATAGGTTCAGTTTTGGGTGACTAGATGGTTACCGGGTACGATTCGTAACAGAAACCAAAGGAAATATTATCGGGTGACATCGGACATAATCAGAATCTTGACCGGAAACTAACCGGACCATCAAACAAACAGAGGAGAACATGGTTTATTCGTGGGTTGTTATAATTAGTTTACAGGAGCCCGATGACAGTCACCATAGCTTGGTGACTGTCCGGTTATGATAACAGAGAGGCGAAGACACAGAGATGGTGACTGATTAAAAGAATCATAGAAGAAAGGGTTGTGGTTCGCTGGTGGTTGTCGGCTATTATCGGAACAGAAACAGAGGGTGTGACAATTAAAAGGGTGGCCGGATAAGGGGTAGAGGGAAGGAGGTGGCAGCGGCCACCGGTGAAGGTGGTGACCGGCGGTGATTGATCTGATCTGGAAGGAGCTCTCATCTCACACACACATACTGTGTGTTCTCCTCGTGAGTATGCAGACAAGGAAGGAGGCAAGCAAGGTTTTAAGAGAAGGTATAAAACAAGGGGTGTTTGGCAACGAGGATAATAACTGAAACTCGGGTGTTTGGTAACGGTTATTAGGCTGCACAAGGGTGTTTAGCTGTAATTCTAAATACCGAATAGGTAGCGTTTGGCCACGATAATTTAAATTAAATAATTATAATTTAAATAATAGGTGTGACATCCGTCACCTTCGTCTTTCGTCAAATTGACAATAATAGTCCTTAGAATATTTTCATTATAGTTCCTGCAAGTTTTCGTCGTTTTCAAATTTATTTATTTTAAAAAGCGAACTGAAATTTTATGGTTTATAGTTATTGTGGATCGGGTATAAGTTTTAAATTAACGCGTATGTTACAACGTTATTCGAAAAAAAAATATATATCATAAAAATTCCTAGTTATAAAAGTTTTAAGTTTGATTAATTAACTTGGTTGGTTGTTATAATGAGAAAACTAACTAGAAAAACCTTGAAAACTAATTTAAGTTAAATAAGAGGGACCAGTTTTGACAATATGCGAAAGTTTAAAAAAAAAAAAAAAACATACATCTGTTGCTACTCGTGATTCAGGCCAAGAAGAATTCCGGCGGCCGGATTTTTATTCCGGCAAAGGCTCAAAATGAGTTTTAACATCGGGTTCAATAATTAAATGGTTCCAAACGTCTTCTCCATCAATAATTAACGCATTACAACCATTTATTTGGCTTAATGATGAGTTTAAAGGCGTTAAATCGTGGGTTTATTAGAGTAACCGGCGAGTTTTAATAATCGGCCTTAAACGCGTTTTTACTCGTGTATAAATACCTAGATAATTGTAGATGGTTGCTGCACCATTACACAATAAAACCCACTACAAATTTCATACAAAATCGTCCAGAAACCTCTTCTTTTTGCGTTTTTTTTGCGAGTCAAAAAGGCTTCAATTGGGAGCCTAAAAACGAGTTGTAAGTGTTAATTTTCGCTTGTTTTATCTTAGTCGAGTCTTGTAGGGTAAAACCCCCTTATTACAGAGTTTCTATCATGCTTGAATCGGGCTATTAGATTTTGGTTGGGGTTAGGGTTCTTGGACTAGATAATTGGGGAAGAAGACACTTTTTTATTAATAATATAAATAGAAATCAAATTCATATATATCAACAAAAGGCATAGATAGCCTAGTGGTTGGTGTGTTGGTTGGATTGGGTAAGGGGCCGGGTTCGAGTCCCTTAAAAACCGGTTTTTGACATGTTTTTTGTTTACAATTATTTTGTTTGTTTATTTTTCTTAATTACTTATATATTCATGTATAAAAATCTTATATTAATCATAGAAATTCCATTTTTGCTTCAAAAATTATGAAAATTTAGACATAACATCTTGACATCTAAAATAAGATTTCCACACTTTTATTTTCCGGAAAATGTCTCAATTTTATATTTTTATTAAATTTAATCGTTTTAATCATAATTAAATGATTAAAAATTCATTTTAAGAGATTTTAACCTCAAATTTTCTGGAGATTTATTTCTATGAATAATAAACTGTAAAAAAATATAATTTCTTATAAAATGATTATTTTTGTTATTTTTACTAATTTTAACCATTAAAACACTATTTAAACTCATTAAATATGTTTTAAATACAAATAAATTAAAAGAAAATTATGGAAGTATTATTTTAGTATTCCACATCATAAAATAATTATTTCTCATAATAATATCATTTTGGGATTATACCTTGTATTATTCATGCTAATTATAATTAAATTAGATATAGTAAATAAATCATTAACTTTATTTCAAGGTTATTTTTCTATAAAATGGGAGTTATATCTATACGTGAAACACATAAGAGTTTTAGTCATTTATTAAATTGTCAACATATTTATTTCAAAAACTGTCGTTCAAATTATTACTAGAAATTTCATCTTCCCTAATACGAGTCTAGCAAGCCCTAAATGCCTTAGATGATTCGTCGTCTTAGATTTTTTTTTATTTATTTTCCTCATTTAGTATTTTTATATATAGGTTGAATTCTTCGGAATTCTTAAGCCTTTACGACGAACTTTCTCCGAATTTATATTTAGCGAACTGTGAGTATATCTTTCCCCTTTTTACTATTTACTCTTTTGGGGTGATTCATGTACAATTATTACTAAACTTATGTGTATTATTTACAAAGCAATGTGCTCATTGATATGTTTTGTGTGAATTGTATGAACGATTTGTCAAAGTCATTAACCTTTGGGCCGCACCTAACAATGAGTAGTACTACGAATTATATCCCTTGGTTACTTACGTGAACGAGTTAAGTCCTTGGTCATTGTTATGTTTTTTCTTGAACGATGGGTGAACGATTATTGAACGATGGGAGGCTTGATTTTGACCCTTTTACATATTACAGTATCATAGCACATAAATTGCAAACTACTGGTTGAACGAAAATGGATATACTCACCAATGCATTATATGTGTTGACAAATTATTTTGTACATGTTTCAGGTGAAGTTTGATCTTGCATGCTTTTCACGCTTAGGCTGGACCTAGTGCTTAAATAGAAGTTGAACGTTTATTATTTATGTTTGAGATTTATATTAAGACTCTTTGTATTTCGTTTTGAACAATGGAAGTTATTTGCTATTAATATTTACAATTTAGTCCATGTGCTATTGAACAATCGTCACTACGTGACACCTCGATGTTTCCGCCATCGGTTGGGGTGTTACAATAGGATAGTCGGGTATGACCCGACCCTTTAACGAGACCCGTAACACCTCGAGGTGTTACAGTTTTGGTGTTGGGCTGCTGAAATGGGCTTGTTAGTGGGTCAGATTGTGGGCTCAGGGGTGGCAGACTTGGGTTTTGCTTGGTGTAGAGTTGGTTTGTTGATGTTGGCTTGAAATCTTTTGGTTATAAAATCTATTCAGAGGAACAAGAAGAAGATTAGGAGTTAGAAGCTCTATTAAGGTTTCTTCTAGTCCATTTGGATAATATAAATCAATTGATATGGCGGAGGTTTCTTCTAGTCCATTTGGATAATATAAATCAATTGATATGGCGGCTCCACCAGCTAGGGCTCGAGCGGATTACGATTACCTCATCAAGCTCCTTTTAATTGGAGACAATGGTATGGAATTTGGTTATTGTCTAAATTTTTAATTCATCAATGATTAAGTCTCCGTGATTCATGTAGATGACATTTCTGTTGGTTGATTTAAATTTATAGAGGTCTGTCAAGTTTTGATTGTGATTTAGGTTAATTTACGGAATCATTATTATTATTATTTCGTTAAAAGAATAATAAATTAGTTTTAAATCCATCAAAATCCTACACTTTCAAATCGTAACTGACAAAAACAAAAGGTGTATAATTGTTTATTTACTTTTTATTACACTATCAAGTTTCATTAAATATAAAACAAGGTTCATGTTTTTATTAATGTCTTTTGCTTTATTAATTTTATTCCACCAAAAAATAACTTATTGTTGAATTTTTTTTCCTTTTAATGTATGCTAGTTTACTCAACATAATAAATAATATTATACATGTTTATTCCTTATTTATTTAGAGTTAATTGTTTGAAAGAGACCAACTAACATGTGTTAGGGTTCATATGACATAGGTTTTTTCAGTAAAACATATGTTAGTATACGCCCCAACACATGTTAGTGATGTCCCATTATGTGTTTGAGGATCCCAACTAACATGCATATTTGTTCCAGTGTTGGTTTTCATGAGTAGGCTATAGGAAGAAGGCGGTGTTGGTGATGTGGTTGTTGTAAGTGATGTTTTTTATAAAGATTATGAATTTTTAATCTTTTGATGAATGGGGTGTTTAAATTGAGTATGATACACTTGGCACTGCAGATTTGTTGTTGTTTATACACATATTAGTGTTGCTAACACATGCTAGTATATGCCTAACTAACAGGTGTTAGGGTTCATATGACATACGTTAGTATATGCCCAACTAAGCCATTGGGGTTGGTGGCCCAATGGTAGAAGCAAAGCTTCTAGGAACACCTAAAAGGGAGGTCATGGGTTCAAGTCCCACAAGGAGAAGAAATTTGTCGTTAAAAAAAAAGTATATGCCCAACTAACATGTGTTAGGATTCATATGACATACGTTATTTTAGTAAAACATATGTTTAGAATACACTACACATGTCAGTGATATCTCATTATGTGTTTTGGAGAGCCCAACTAACACGTGTTATCATTTTTTGTAGGTGAAGAGATGTTTTGTGTTAAAGATGAAGATTGGTATTAAGAATGAAGCATAACTAGATCTTTTTTATGTTGTTATGTTAGTTTTTTTTTTTTTTTTTTTTTTTTTGTCATTCACAAATAATTATGTTTGTATTAAACGTTTTTAAATACATTTTTAGCGTTGATTGTATTGATTATTTTTATCAGTTCTTAAATAAATATACATTTTTTAAGTATTCTTTTTATTTTGTTCTTTTAGTATATGCCTGTTAACACATGTTAGCGATGCCTCACACGAGGTTAGAATTTTGTATCACAATACTAATGTACGTTAATATTCGTGCTGGAAAAGTGTCATCAAGTAGGAGAGAGGTGACTTGACAAGTGTCAAATCAACCTTTTTAAACCTAGGATACAGAAAATTAAATTATAAAAAATTAATGTAAGATTACCTTAATGCCCTTAATTCTATTTTTTATTAAGGTGGTCCACTTGCTTTTTGATTATTATATACAAATAATCATGGACCATTGATCAAACTTGATCAATGGTCACTAGAGGGTTTGTAGGGTTTTTCCATTAGATAGGGTTTACATATTATCTACCTTATTCAATCATCGAGATTGAACAAGTCAATTCAATCAAATCAGTTTTAATAATAATATTGCAACAATTAAGTTCTTTTATTGATATTGAAAATTGGAAATATATAGAAAACCCATTCCATATAGTAATAGTAAATAAATGAAGAAGCCAGAAAGTTATCCAAAATTTTTTAACATGGAATAAATTTGTTTCAACACTTCATTAATTTGAACTAAAAATCTTATATCTGGCCTTCCCGATAAACATAAAAAATTTTCATTGTTGTAAAGGTCGATGGGGAAAAGAAGACTCCCCATCACCAAAATTTGAGCGAAAATAGAAAAAAATAAAAAATTTTGTCTTTTTTCTTTCTTATTTTTTATTTGATTATTTTTTAGAATTCAGAAAACAGAAGAATTCTTTTATAAATATAAAATGAAGGCATATATATATATATAAAGGTCCATCAAGCTAGTGATAAGAGATACACCAAACCGTAAAAAAAAAACACAAAATAAAATTACAGCCTATCTATGATATCAAAATGAAGCCACTTTTCCCATATCAGAACCTCCAACTTCGACCGATTGGCAACCCAAAAGTAAGCATCTTCTTTTTTTATATAATCTATATGTATAATAAAATGATTGCGGTGGGAACATATGTCACTTGGTAAGACCATCTTCATTCTTGAATTCCTGTAAGAAAGTTTATGTTATATATAACCCATTTAACCCAATATTAATTATTTTATAATCTTTATCTTTATTATTACTTTACTATATAATAAATAAAGAGTAAATATCAAATACAAATGAGTTTAACCTACTAAACAGTTGTTAACCTAACAGATGTTATATTTGTGATGATGTATCAAAGTTATACTTTAATAAAAACATTTTCTTATTTAATCGTACTGCAGAGCTTTCCATAATTAGTTATCATACATTTAGTGTTCCACCTCTTGTATCAACAAATGTTTGCTAACTGTTGTTTCTTTGAGACTATTTAAGAGTGTCTAACAGATTTTATCTACTTAATAAAACATCAATGTTTAAAACATCTCAACTCTAATTAATTTGATAATATTGACTTTGTTTGACTATTTGGAAACAAAACACTAAGGGTATGTTTGGTATGGGGTAATGGAATGGATGAGGGAATGGAATGGAGAAGGTAATGGAATGGACAAGGGAATGAAATGGATGATTACCATTCCATGGTCTTGTTTGGTTACACGTAAGAATGGAATGAATCATTACTTTGTATTGTTTGGTATGAAGGAAAAGACAAAGGAATAAAATCAACGGTGGTGAGTGGTGGTGATGGGTGTTGGCAACGGGTGCCAGCGACGGTGGTTAGTGGTGGTAGAGGTGGTGGTGATCGGTGGCGGCGGGTCGCGACAAGGAGTGACGACGACAATGAGTGGTGGCGGCGACGGTTGGCGGTGGTGGTGACGGTGGTTGTCGGTGGGTGGCGATGGTCGGCAACGGACAATGTCGGTGTTGGCGGTCGGTGCGTGTGGCAGGTGGTGGAGGTGGAGGTGGCGGTGGTGGTGGTGGTCGGTGATGGCGGTAGTCGGTTTGGTCGGTGACGGAGAGTGGCGGCGATGGTCGGTGGGTGGCGACGGTTGGTGGTGGGTGGCGATGGCGGTGGTCGGTGGTGGTGGTGGCGATGGGCGCTAGTGGTAGAGGTGGGTGGTGGTGGTGGTCAGTAGTGATGGAGGGTGACAAAGGGAATGGAATGGAAAAAAACAGAGGGGTTAGATGGAATGAATATGGGGTTTTTATAAGGAATGGAATGGAGGTAATGGATGATTCCATTACCTTGACCAACCAAACACCTTTTTTTTTCATTCCATCGTAATGCTCCATTCCATTCCGCCTCTCATTCCTGCGTACCAAACGCTACCTAAACGTTTTATACGCCAACTAATGATAATATTCATAATAAGCAAAATAATACCAAAGACATACATATATAATCATAAACCTGATATATTTGAGAAGAAAACGAATAGATAACAGAAAGCTAATTCAACATTTCAAATACTACCAATCAAGTCCAAAAGTCATGACTTGAAATTAAGTACCATCTTACATGATGTTAATTATGTTCTCTTAAAACTGACATACAGATGTTTCAAGTTCAAACATTCAAAAAAGTAAGTGTTTTCTACTAAACTTTCATAAAACATGTTACTTCACAACCACCTAACTTTTGTTCTTAGATAATCTATTCCGGGTTCTTTTGCAGGTAGAGGATAGCTCACCAACATTTAAGATATCAACATTTTCAACACTTCTTTTTCCATTGGGGCTTGTATCAGAATCCTTTAAAGCTCCAACGACGGAAGAGTCGGCGGTAACAGACACAACATCCTTGAAACAAATCACAAAAAAACTAATGAACTGTTAAAATCAAGAAAACGAACTATGTCAACAGCTTAAAGCACTTGCAAAAATACATACTCGCCTTTGACAAGACTTGGCAACCCTCCTGCAAAGATTCGGAAAGGTTAACACACTTGAATTCAGCATCTCCCTGACTGACCTAAGAAGTGCTCATACACAAAAAAAAAAAGAAAATATAACAGTCAACTTCACAATCTTTGGAAGCACAACTAAAAAATAAATGCATATTACAAATGAAATTAATTAAATACCTCTCCAGCATTATCATCTCCATTATCATTGGTCACAACCAACTCAACAATTATGACGGGATCATCACATATTTTCTAGACAGTGTACACATGGTAGTCATTTTTGAGATTGTATTCAGAAACATCAATCTTGAAAGCAAGCACCTTATCAACCAACCGAAATAATTCGTGAGGAAAACCTTCACTATCATCCAGCTTCAACTGTCTTTCTCTTATATCACTTGCAGATGAACCAACGATGCTCGACACGTCTCTATCAAACAACACAAACGGTACACTACCACTCTCATCCTGAACCATCACTTGTACCTTGAACCTGAAATAGATAACTTACAATAAGTTGAATGAAATCATATGAAACTTGAACAAAGTGTAAATGAACATTTTTCCTTACTTTGGTGTGATGGATGTACATTCACACTCGCATTTAGGACAAACCAAAGCAGTAACTGGCAAATTCAGAAATTCTTTAGAAAGTTTTTCAGCATGTTGTAAATACTCTGATTTAGTTAGCACCTTTCTGAAATATTTCCGATACGCAACATAAAACTAACCAAAGCCTTCCGGCACAATTTTTATAGTTGCAACCACGACACAAGAAATTGCCTGCAATACAACAATATATTCAACATTGTTTTCATTTAGATATAAAAAACAAAATAGATGTAACAAACTCAATGAAGAAATATGAAAGCTATGTAAAAAATATTGAAACCCTGTCTATCTTGCTAAGCTCGTCAGCGTGATTCTTTTGCGCTCCAATAATGAATTCTTGATGCAATGGGTAAACAGACGGGGAGAAAGTAGTGTTTGAGAAGTACAAGCAAATTCTTGTGGTTGTTTCAATAGAAGACTAAAAAAAAAGTACAAAGAATTAGTATCCAAAATTACCTACAACTCTCAAAAAAAAATGTCAAATATAAACATAAATGCAGCCGTTCTTATAACATTTTACATCCTCCTTAGCTGGTTAACTTTATCAATTTCTTCATTGAGAAAGAGCCGAGTTCCATACTTGTCGCTTTGTACTGTCAATTGTTCTAAATATAACAATATACACACATTTAGTGACTTCATTTAAGATTAACTGTTACTTTATAAAACCATAAATCTAACAGAAATTACCTTTCCAGTCCTTAACCTTCCCATGTCGTATAATAGCCATCACATGCTCATTAGCCGTGTTATTAGAAATGAAGTTCTTAAACTGTAGTGCATAATCGTTCCACATGGTACATCGTAAAATGGTACCTCTAAATGCAAACAATAAATTTATGCAACATTTATTACATCACTAAATGATGTAGACCTCCAAAATAATACAGTCACTTGAGGAGTATATTCGTGATTTCCTTTATTACACCACTTCATTAATTATTGCCATTTATTATACAAATGATTGTAGTGTATTAACTTTTGAAAACATAAGAATAAACAAAATCTATATAACAATATAAAGCAATGTTTACTCCAAATCTTGAAGATTAAAGTTCATTCGTTTGGTTTCTTTTGGAGGTTGTCCAAACACATCCAAACCCCCACACCAAGTCACACTACCAGCAACATCTATAATAAAAATAAAAAATACAACTCTATCAAACATCTATACAAATAAAGCACAAAAAATTTCTTCACCCGTGAAGTTCACGGGTCTCTAACCTAGTAAAGAATAATAGACAAACTAACAGTCAGTAGTTCATTTGCTTCTCCTTTTAGAATATCTTTAAAAGGAATGAACCTGAAACCATACTCAACACCTTCCCACCCATCAACATGGCTGACAGTACTACAACGATAAAAATTGATTTTAAAATCATGTGCAACAACACTGTAGGGGTCCTTGTTTTCACCAACCCCGAATTTAGACAGAACAACAACATCATCCTCGTGAAGTTGACTGTTAAAAACTTGTACCAAATAACCCTTAATGCAGGCCTGAATCTTATCACCCTAAAAATAACCATAAACAAAACATCAAGATGAGTCACAGCAACTTTCATAACATATACATATAACCATATGATGAAGATAAGAGAACATCATTAACCTCAAACAAAATATATAAACATAAAAAAATCACAGTTATGACATCACATTCTCATCGACCAATATCAGCTCCATTTTAAAATTTTGATTCCATTTTCGTATGACTCGTCCCTTCATATACCACATATCTTTGGCTGGGTTGAGATCACAAATATAACTAAGATTATTGTTCTCAGCGTCCATTGACATGCCTTTAAAGAATTTATCTGGATGAGAGGATAGTTAGAAGAAACTCTGTAGAAGTTTAAAAAGTGATTTTATAAATGGTTGTATTAGTTATGTACTTATGTGGTTATACTTATAAAGGAAGCTTAGTTATTATGATTACACCTGCAGCATACTTAATGAAACACACTTCCCTATGTTAACTTAAAACTTTCCCACTTAAAAGTTCAAAACTTAGGCGACTTAACAACTACCAACAGATGTGTATAACATCTTCTTGTTAAGAGGGAAGCTCAATTATTGGTTTGAACATCTGTTCGCTAATCGAGATCAACAAAACAGATGTGCTGACCTCAGCAGTGTTACATTAATGAATGGCCCACATATTTTTCTGAATATTTTAAACAGATTAATGACATCATTATTCACATCATACATTCATTATTGACTCACCTCTATGATTGACACGTCAGCTTTCTTATGTCACTCACGACTTTCCTGTTATAGTAAGTATAGATACTACTACTACTATAGTTGGGCATATATTAGGCCCAACTGAAAACCAAATCCTCATTGAAGAAACATTCAACCATCTATCCAATATTCCAATCCATATTCTATGTTAGAGCCTTAAGGGTTAAAAAACAGGTTTATTACAATACTCGGAAAAAAAAACCCGCCACGTATCAAAAATTGGTTTCTACGTTGTTTATTGGTTCCATACCATATGATTTAAAACGCTTCCAACCTGGTTATAGCTGGCCCGAACCGATCAAAATCCGGAAATGAACCGGACCCGAAAAAATTCAATCACTTTTTTTAAACCCAGGTTCCATACCAAAACCGGTTATCACAATACTCGGTTTTTTACCTACCCTCTTGACTCTACCCATAACCGGTTCTATACCCGGAAGCAGTTTTGAAAACACATGATTTGTGCATCTCAAGTCAATATTTCATAGTTCTATGCTTATTACAATTATAATACTTTAAAATAATACAAAACATTTTTGTTAACGACAAACAAACTTTATTCATCACCCAAATTATACAATACATTATACAAGTAAGACAATAACACAATGTAGGACACCCAATATATTTTCTACCCCATGTCCTATAAACACCAAGATCCGAAACCTTCTAAATTCCCCACCACCTACATCATCTTATCCCCTTTACTCTTGACTTAGGCTTCTCTTACGCCTGGACCACTTTCTAGGAACTGTCACGCCTTTTTGGCTCACTCCCCCCATTGAACCAAATAAGTAAATTTGATCTTTTTTTATAAGTATCTTTTGAGCCAACCTCGTTTCTAACCGCATAATTGCCACCATCCACAACATATGTCAAAGAGCCATCACACATGCTATCGTGGTCCTCCGACGTAGATCCGGCGCTAACATTAAGATCGAAAAAATTCCCATATGCTTCCTCGCCTTCCTCTTGCATGGACCGGTCATGATCAGATCTAAAATCCCTAAAAACCTGTTAAGGTCAAATGGGTCTTCCTCGTCAATCCTACTCCATTTTTTGGGCCTTAAAACTTCGCTTAGGCTGCTTATAATAGATTGGGCTTTTGATATGAGGACTCCTTTGCATCTAGAATGCGTGACAACTTTTCTTTGACCCTCATGGGATTTGAAAACATAAATGTCCTTTACACAATCAAATGCACAAACACATAGCTATCCCCACTTTTGCTCATCAGTGCCTGACAACTTTTCTTTGACCCTCAGGGGATATGAAAAAAAATGTCCTTCACACAATCAACTGCTTAGAAAAGGAATCAGGATCGATGAAAAGTTGAAGGTTACGATTGGTGACCGGTCCAAAGTGAAATTTTGGACAAATCGCTAGTTAACGGGGCTTTCATTTAAATACATGTTCCCTGATTTTTTCAAAATCATGGCTAAAAAAATGTTTGGGTGAAGGACTGCTTATGTTTAGCAGGTAACGCTGAAGTATGGAATTGGCAATGGAAAAAAATTCCTTCTTCTGACTTGGAAAAATTGCAACTTTATTTGCTGCATAGTTTATTGGGCCAAGTAACTTTTGGATGGGGTTTGGATAAATGGACCTAGGGCAATTGTGCTGGGCCTTTATTTTTGGTGAAGGTGTTAAGATCAGAGGTGGCTTCAGCGGTGTACCAAGTGAATTCAACACTTGGTTATACCTTGAATAATTGGACTCGTCTCAAAGCTAATATTTTAATGTGGTGCGTCTTGGAAGGCAAGGTCGCTACGAACGTTGAGTCGGTTAGACGTGGGGTCAATTTTCAGATACGAGATGCAAGCGATGTGGTATCTACGATGTGGTATCTGGGGCCTAATGGATTTAATTTGACGTTTATTAAAAAGTTTTGGGGTGGTTTGAAACAAGATTTTCTGAGGTTGTTTCAGGATTTCCATGAGAAGGGGTATATTAGTGAAGGTTGTTTCTCGACCTTTATTGCTTTGATTCGAAAAGGTCGTGATCAGGCGACATTATTTGATTATCGTCCTATTAGTTTGGTAGGGGTGTTGAATAAGGTAATATCCAAGGTCTTGGTTCTTAGATTAAAAGTTGTGGTGTCGCGTCTTATCTCAGAGGAACAATCAGCGTTTTTAAGTGACCGTAATATTCTGGATGGTCCTTTGATTTTAAATGAGACTATCTCTTGGTTGAAGAGGACTAGATCTAAGGGATGTTTTTTAAAGTCGATATTGACAAAGCATATGACTCGCTTTGTTGGGATTTCTTAGAAGATATGTTGGGGCAAAGGAATTTGTCGGTAAAATGGAGAGGTTGGATTATGTCCTTAGTCAAGAACGCCCGTGCCTCAGTTCTGGTAAACGAGTCCCCTACGCATGAGTTTTTGTGCCAACGCAGGTTGCGCCAAGGTGATCCTCTATCGCCTTTTTTGTTTATTATAGCTATGGAAGGTTTAACCCGTATCATGAAACAGGCGTCTTCGTTGGGGGTGTTTAAGGGAATCTGGGTGGGTGGTTCAGGTCCTCTAGTGTCCCAGTTCTGTTATGTCGATGATGTTGTCTTTGGTAGTGAGTGGTTCGAGTCTAATGCATTGGCTTTGAGGCGCTTATTGCGAGGCTTTTATCTCACGTCCGGGCTGAGGATTAGTTTGGAAAAGAGTTGTGTTTATGGGGTGGGTATAGCGAAGGGGAGGTGACTAATATGGCGGGAATTCTAAGGTACAAGCCGGGCCGTCTTCCTTTTATTCACCTTGGAATTCCTATTGCTTCCAATATGAATTTGACAAGAAACTGGGACCCGGTGATAGAAAAGTTCCAAAAACGATTATCGGCGTGGAAAGCTAAATGCCTTTCATATGGTAGCCGGATTACTCTAATGAAATCGGTGTTAAACTCCCTTCTATTGTACCTTTTTTCCTTATTCAGAGCGCTTGTCCAAGTGGTTAACAGGCTGGAGCGGTTGAGGCGGACCTTTTTTTGGGGCGGTACTGATGAAGTTGAAAAATGAGCTGGGTAGCTTGGGATAATGTGGTGGGGGTTTAAGGTTGGCGGAAAGTTGTTTGGTTGATTCATGGTACTAGCCGGAAATGGAATTACATTCCTGTGAAGTTGAGTATCGGTGGGCTTCGGAAACAAATTGCTAATGTTCCTTCGATATTTGAAAGGCTTCATTTGGATTCCAAACACATGATTAAGGCGAATATTGGGAGCGGCACTAACATCCTTTTCTGGCAGGATTGGTAGGTTGGGATGATATTTTGGCATTTAAATTTCCCCTGTTGTTCGCTTTAGAAAAGAAGCGATCTTGCCTTGTTTCGGATCGCATGTTTTCACAATTGCAGGGGGTTGATTTTGTTTGGGAGTGGCGTCGATCAATGGTACCAGCAGAGGCTTCGGAGCTGGTCTCCCTGTTGCAGCTTCTTAATGGCATGAACTTAACAGGTGTACAGGATACTTGGTCTTGGACTGATGGTGGGACTGCAGCTTTTTCGGTCTGCAATGTCAAGAAGCGGTTGTTTGAGTTCTCTAATGTGCAACAACTGTCGTCATTTGAATGGTGTAATTGGGTGCCGAAAAAGGTGTGCATCGTGGCATGGCGTGCATTTTTGGATAGATTACCGACATCTGAGGCCCTTTCCAGGAGGAATATTCAAGTTGGTTCGACTCTGTGCAAGTTTTGTGAGACGCAAGTAGAGACGGTTGAGCATATTTTCACAGGTTGCCCCGTGATCTCCAAAGTTTGGCAGGTAATTTTCGCGTGGTGTAATGCTCCAAGTATTTTTTTTTTCTTCTATGTTCGAGACCTGTTAAGTTTACATTCTACTGTTATGGCTGGTGCTCGGTCAAAAAAGGCGTTTTATGGGGTTGTTTTAACGGCAATGTGAGGAATATGGAGATCGAGATCCTTAGTTCTTTTTAACCAAAAGCAGGTCTCGGTTTGAAATATAATTGAAGTATTTAAGGTTATGAGTCACTTGTGGGTAAAGAACCGTGGCAAAATGTTGGATATGTCTTGTGAGGCTTGTTGTAGGTTTGACACGATTAAAATGAGATAGGTTCTTGTATGGTTTTTACGGTGCTTTATTTGTTTGTATTCAGACTTTTTTGCTAGCGTCTTGCTAGCATTTGCAATAATATGTTTTGTTTGGCCGTTCAAAAAAAAAAGACTTTAAACGATTGACTTTTTAGAGTAGCTGACTTACAATTATATTATCTTTTACCATTGACCATCGTTGATCATGACCAGCATTGACTTTCCAAATTTTATTAGCGTTGACTTCTTAAATCTTTTAACCTTTGACCATATTTGACTCACTGTCTGGCATTCTGCTCATACATCATACATCATCCATCAACTCCCTCCATTAACCGTTTCCAACTTCCAAACAAATTCTTAACCTCCCTAGTTATAACCTGAACAACTTGCACTTGTTAAACATCCATTTAGCTTTACAGCCTCAGTACTCAAATTTATGTAGCTTAAGCCTGGAAAAAACCAGGTGGGTTCGGGTTCATAGGCAGCGGCGATGGTGGTTGTAAGAACAATGCTAAAACTAGATTCTTGACACACGGTTTTGGGAACAAATCCCTCCCTGACTCTTATTATAACATTGAATGCTTAGCATTCATTGTATAAATTATTCATATATATTATCATGAGAGACCGATTATATATGTAGGAATTGTTTCGAATATTGAAGGGAACTCTACTTTGGTTTGTTGGTCGTCAATCGTCATTAATGTTGAAGAGCTTAAAGTTCATCTCCGAGGCTTATATCATGGGGTTCAAATTTGAGAATATCTAGTGTTCTCACCAATTGAATTCAAAATATATTGACTGCTAGCTACAATAACACATTTTCTTCAAACATGCTCACAAACACGTGTTCGAAGATATAAGCATCAGTTATAAAATTCTTTTTTTATATATTTTCTGGATCATCACAAAACACAAGGGAAAAAGAAGAAATGACAAACAAAAAGAAAAGAAAAAGTTAATATACCCTTTTATCAGTTCCATACCCTTTAACTGCCGGGATGTATCAAAATTAACGACTTACATATATTCATGGATGGGACGGAACTGAACTGAACATGACGCTTTTCATTCTTCAGCATTAATCCCAAATATCCGGACTTTATGCATGTGTGGGAACTTGGCGATCACTAGCACAAAAACCGCCAATGTGTTGAAGAATAGCATTGGGTTTTGATAGTCGGTTGTGTGGGACGCTATCAAGTACCTGGACAAATATCCAGATAGCAAGAAGTGAGTTCATAAAAGAATAAAAAAACATTTACTGTAGAAAATACTTACAGATGGGATTTATTATCTCAAACATATTTAAATGGACCAAACAAGAATAAAAATAGCTACGAAGGAACAGATCACACAGGTTTAAAGTCGCCCAATGTCTATTTTTAACCAGTACAACCTCCTAGATCACTTTATAAATAGATTCAAATTATTATGATAATAATATTGTTGTAGCCATAAGGAACTCATTTATTATTTATAAATAAAAAATCAACACATTTCAATTCAAATACGATTCATGATAAAAGAAGAAAAATAAATATTATTAGAAAATAAATGTATGCTTAGTAGTTTCTTATGACGTTGCTTTAACTTGACCATTACACAATGCCATAAGGAAATCAAGAAAAGTATCAAGAAATTAATATTGGGAAATCAATCATAAATCTATCAACTATTTCCAATATACATAACTTCTTCCATTTCATTTTTTCTAGGATATCCTTGTTTTACTTTCATGTTGCACTTATCAGTAAACGGTTTAGTTTTACCCTTGTGTTATATCTCAGTTTTGTGCTCTTATCTTAGCAATACTAATGTGATTCTAAAATACTAAACATATGGTGTAAGACTAGATCTTATATCTGCTTCTGTGAAAAAGTAGACAATGGTTTCCTTCTTCTACACCTAGTCACTGCAATCTTGACCCAAATGTTTAAATTTGGGAGATTTGGTGATGAATACAACGGCATGAGCTGTTTAGAGTTGACAACTATTCTTAGTGGATCAGGATCGAACTTTTAGAAGTAGCAAAACAACACCATGTCAAGATGGGCTGAAACCTAAAAACGAGCAGGTTCTCATCGTTGTCTTTCTACTTGGGTTCTCAACCCCTTTTGACAACTATTCTCCTAACATTGCCATCTTCAACCAACAAAGCTCTTAGCACCTGCCTCTGTTCTATTCTAACATCCAATTCCTATTCTTCTAAGATACAGATGACTCATACTCTCCTAACATCTCCTACCTTCATAACATTGGTTGCCTTCTTTTTGGATGTGACACAAGTATTAATTAATCAATGACTCATGCCCCCACTCTTGTGGTGGAGTGGCATCCAGGTGAAGAGCAAATACTAATATGGGTGGTGCCGGTTCGACTCGGATGGGAGGCGAGATTTTACCGATTATTCCACTACCGTGCCTTTGGGCGGTGGAGGTCGGGTTTCCGCGCATTTGGGAGAGCCAAGGAGCTGTTGGCGGTCGAATAGTCGACCTTGGCCACAACGCCAGGTGTCACGGTGATACTTGGCACGTCGTTCCTTGCGGTTCAAAAAAAATAATCAATGACTCATCACTACTCATAGCGAGTGGTTCACTATTTGGTAACATATTTTTATTTTTGACTAGTTAAATAGATGCAAACATATAGATTACCATATGCAAATTTTAGAATTTTATTATATTAAATTAAAATTACTTCACAGGCGCATAATTTATTTCCTTTGGGTATCGTATCTAGTCCAATTCAAAACACATGCTCATTGAGAAATAACAAATGGATAATCCTACTTCTTACTCTGTAGAACTTATACGAATTAAAAAGAAGCCCAATTGTTTTCTACACTTGATTCTAAGGTATGGATTGTTTTGAATATAGAAATTCTGGATTGATTTGGTTTGTTTGTGATGGTTTGCGATTGAAATAAATGGAGGGAAAAGAGGAGGGAAGTTATGAAAGGAAGTTAGAAAACTTAATCTTTCAACACACTAATAAAACACAATGTTTGACCCATATATACATATGAACCGGTGCTATAACCGGACGCGACCCTTGACCTTAACCAACATAACCCTTTGCTAAATGTGACAACCATTCACATAAGGGTAACTAGACTTAGGATAATAAACATAATAAATCCTAACATAAGTTCAAATAAAACATAACATATGTTTATAAATAAATGAATCAAGATTAACATCTAACAATCTCCCCCTAATCTTGATTCTTGCACTTGGCTTTAGTCTTCACTTGATGAGGATCTTGAGCGTTTCTTCGGGGGCAATGCCGAGTCTTCCCATTCGGCTCTCTTGTTCTCATAGTCCTCCATTGCTTCTTCATTGATCTCCACTACCAACTCTCTTCCTTTGTACTTGAGATGATACCACTCTAGCATCTCCAAATAACGAACATAAGTTTGCCTCAAATTCATTGTGATACCTTCCTTTGACACTAGGCTTGGCAAACCTCTTCCATATCCCATTGACATGGCCACTACCGTCCAATTTGCATCTCTTGTTACCTTCTCATAACCACCAAATACTTGCACCGTCTTGTAAAGATCCAACAAACATATTGGATAACCCGTCTCATCTCTTGGTGGGATTGGAGCCTTATTCTTCATTTGTAAGAATTCCTTCATAAACCAATTAACAGTTCTTTCAAACTCCAATTCAAACTTTCTCTTGTATCTCTCAACCGTACTAGTGATGTGAATCAAGTCCATAAACACAACACAATCTTGCAATTCGGATCCTTCGGTTGGATACATCACCGGACCTCTTTCCATAACACCTTCATATTGATCTTTATTAATGGAAAAGTCGTCAAAATGCTTAAAAATGGACGCTCTTTCTTTGTCTTCATTCGTTAATCCCTCCAACTTGTCGCTTTCAAACCTAACCCGCTTGCCTTTGTCTTTGAACCCCACGCCATTTCTGTTTTGGGTTCGGCCGCTTGCTTCCCCTATGCCACGGCCACTTTCAATCTCATCTTTATTATCTTTTCCAAATGCGGGACACTTAAATGTGAAATGGTCATCCGATTCACATATGCGACATAGTATTATCCTTCTAAACTCTTGGATAATAGGCTTCTTGATGTAACAAACATCGCCTTCAAATTCTACTTCATATCCCTCTTGTGTCAATTTTTCAACACTTAATATATTCTTTCTAAGTGTGGGTATGTAGAACACATCTTGAATCTTGTGTTCTTTTCCACAACTTGCAACCGCAACACTACCCTTGCCACGAAAATATTCTTTCCTATAGCCTTTTGGGCAACCATCTATACCATATGAATTGTCTAGAACAATAAACAATCTCTTGGTGCCACACCCATGTTCTTGGCGTGTCAAACTAACAAACCACAAATCATCCCAACCCTTTTCATCACTACCCTTAACCATAAACTCGGTTTTACCAATTTTCTTAGGACAATTACGCCTATAATGAAAGGGTTCTTTGCACTTACTACAACACATTGTAGAGGGATAATCGGCCGCTTTCTTTTCTGTTCCGATTTGCCGATCGAATTCCGATTGTGCATCTCTTTTCTTCTTTGCTTCGGTATCCCTCACGGATACACTACTTGATCCGATGTTAAACGAAGATAATTGCATATTGAGCGAGTCTCCTATGCTTTCTTGGTTCGCCTTCTTGGCCTTCCATCTATGATTCTCAAAATCATACACTAGACTAGGGATTAGCGGTCCACATCCATAACCGCCTTCTTTCCCCATCTTCTTGACTGCTTCGTTTCTCTCTACATCGAATATACCACAGGTCTTGATCGTTGGCTCTGATGCCATGTTTTGAATATAGAAATTCTGGATTGATTTGGTTTGTTTGTGATGGTTTGCGATTGAAATAAATGGAGGGAAAAGAGGAGGGAAGTTATGAAAGGAAGTTAGAAAACTTAATCTTTCAACACACTAATAAAACACAATGTTTGACCCATATATACATATGAACCGGTGCTATAACCGGACGCGACCCTTGACCTTAACCAACATAACCCTTTGCTAAATGTGACAACCATTCACATAAGGGTAACTAGACTTAGGATAATAAACATAATAAATCCTAACATAAGTTCAAATAAAACATAACATATGTTTATAAATAAATGAATCAAGATTAACATCTAACATGGATGCCACTAAATTGCAATGGATTATGGTGATGATCAGTGAACATAACTGTAATTAACTAATTAAGGCATTGAGGAAAATGGTATGTTCCAGAAAACTCTTTTTAACATTTATGCTATAATTATCAAACAACAATTCATTGCTATGTTGCTAAAGATGTGTTCACTGTTCACATAGAATAAAGAGTCACACAAGGCTTTACAGTGGTTGAAGACAGTTGTGTTGCATTGAATCCATTTTATAGTAGATAGATAGTATCAAGTTTTCGCCTTATGTAAGTTTTAGTGAAAACTTGGCAATTCTGTTTTTTTTTTTTCAAAATTAATTATATGACTTATAAAATCTTCAAAATTTGGTGACGAAGTTCTATAAGACTTCAATTATGTAGATCAATCACCCAAATCAGCTCTGTTCTTGAATTTATTTAATATTTTATTTTATTATTTTTTTGCATCTTTAATCAAATCCTACTTTTTCATAGATAGGAACTCTTTCCAACAGCAACAAGTGCACAACATTGTACAGGTAAACAGTGTTGTACAAAGTTTCTGTTGTAATAACACCAAAAAACAATCAAACGGATAACAAAATCAAAGACTCAATCAAAGACACAATTAACAAAGAACAATAACAAAATTAGGGCTTCAAAGGTTTCAATTATTATTGATCAGTCATCACAGATTGTGAATGACAAAAGGAATTACAAAAGAAAGTGAATGACAAAAGGAATTACAAAAGAAAGTGAATGAATGAATTGAAACCCAACTATCTTCTATAATATATAAATGAAAGCCATGTGGGACACATAACATATTTTCAGACCATCTAACTAAGGTTTTCCCGCTCATTTTACTGGGTCAATTAAATGGGTCATGGATACTCTATCTACTATTAAATTATTTTTTCTCTCTCATGTGCATAGCACATGCACTTTCCCCAATGATTTTTAAACGTTAATAACTTTTTCAAACGACATTTTTTAAAAAAAAAAATTACACCTAATAAACGAGTGTTTTATTATCTTTCCAACGAATACCATAGTGTTATACAAAAAACGAAAAAAAAAACGAGTGTTTTATTATCTTTCCAAATCAAAAAGTAAAGCATCTCTTGCAAGCAAAGTCTGTTTACTAAGGTTTGTTCCAGAGCAGTGGGTCTGTTAAAGAGATGCTTCAACAGTTTGCTTGCAACAGTTGTTTGAAGCATACTGTCGAAGCAACATCTGTTTGAAGTAACAACTTTTTTAGACAGATCTCTTTAACAGACCCACTGCTCTGGAACAGACATTAGTAAACAGACTTTGCTTGCAATAGATGCTTGACTTCTTGATTTGGTCTTTAACAAACAGACCTTAAAAAATGATATAGTCTTCCGTGCATCGCATGGGATTTCACCTAGTGAGTCTATATATAAAACCCCTGATTAGCTGACCTAATTAACGGTTAATAACATACTTTCTTTATTATTATCAATAAGCCCCTTAGAAGTTTCTCACTTTGGCAAAAGAGACCCTTCTACTTATTTGAGTTTATCAGAGAATATAAACGACTTGTTTAATATGTACATTATCAACATATTAGCCCACTCCCAGTTAATCCAAACATCTTTGAAACTTAGCACCTGGAAGTGATTTAGTTGAGAATGAAAATGGTGATATGGGGGATTCTATACAATGTGTTAACTAAGAAAATTGGTGGTTAAAAGACCATGCACACCAAGTGTTTGTAAAAATGCCAAGTTAGTATTATTGAACGAATATCATGTTGAAAACACACTTTATGATGAAATGAGGTGCTAAAGATGATTAGAAGGGTGAATATGCACTAAACTTAATAAATTTGATATGGTAAATAAAAGGGATAGTTCATAATTAGGACTACCGCCTTATGATTAGTGCACATAACATGTAAAAAGGTTAGTTTGACTTCTAAAAGTCAAACTCACCCGACTATGAAGTAGAATAAATTAAAGTGTGAAAACTCGATATATGAGTTAGTTATTGAAACAATATCTAACTTGTTTCATCTTGAGTATAGAGAAGTTGGATCTTGTCAAGCTAGGTGGAAGCTTGAGGAGGAAAAGAACAAATGGATAAGCGGATCATGAATGCACAAATGAGACCAACGTAAGTGACTTATCTTATATAAGTCTCTTAGTAATAAAAAGGATTGTGTAAACCTTTGTCAATTATGAAAATTGTGTTATTAACAAATAATAGGTGTTTAATCATAAAGAGGAATAAAGAATAAGGGATTCTAGCTTCTAAAGGTTTAGAATCGACAAAATGGTAGAAAAATGGTTAGAGGAATATAAAATATGGGATTCTAGCTTGTAATGGTTAGAATGGTTAAAACTAGGTCGGGACGTCTAACGATTAATGAAGTGTTGTTATAACGGGTCAAGTGATGTTAATATCACTTGAGCTCAAGAATTGAAAGTTTAAGAATTGAGTGTTAAAGGGTAAGCCGAATGGGTCAAATGATGGTATGACACCATTAGGGTTCCGGGATAATAATATTGCAAATTGAGGATTGTCACGGGTTGATGAATTGAAACGAAAAGCACATACGACGCCAACGGATCATATAGATGATTCGAATAATATAGGAATGAGCTAACGCTACCGGGTAAGTCCGTAGTGTAAAATAAGACCATGGGAGAGTAAAGGTGGATGGAAATCACCCACATGAAACATGGGTGCCCAATCGGTGAGTCGTTTTCCATAAATGTGTCAAATACGCACTAATGCATTTAGATGCGATCTAAAAGGGTGAAGTCGTGAAATTGGTAATATACTAAGTCCGTAAGGGCTTAGGAGTCTTCAAACATGTTAAAGAGTTAAAATAAGGGGAATTGGATTTTAATAACCTGAACTATTTGAAATTTGCCACTAGCACCCCCAACTAAAAAATTGGCCAAATATAACCTGAACTATTGACTTATTGGAATCTAACACCCACTAACGGTTAAATCACTAACACCGTTAGTGGGTTTGCTAACGTGGCAAGATTTAATGACATGGCATGCTGACGTGTCAATCCACGTGTGCACACATCAGTGTGCCACGTCAGCAACTTGTACCACATCAGCATGCCATGTCAGCAACTTGTGCCACGTCAGTGTGCCACGTCAGCAACCCAACTAACGGCGTCAGTTAGTTGGGTGCTAGATTCCAATAAGTCAATAGTTCAGGTTATATATGGCCAATTTTTTAGTTGAGGGTGTCAGTGGCCAATTTCAAATAGTTTGGGTTATTAAAATCCAATTTGCCTTAAAATAATGGGTGCGAACCAAGTTGTGTCGCCTACGGGTGACTAAATCGGAATATAGACCTCTCAGGGTATTTTGGGAATTCTAAAGATTTACTAAATGCTAAATCCATAAAATGAGTTATAATAAGTGAATCGGATAGTGTTGATTAGTTTAACAGGTGTCCAACGGGTTGACATTATGATTGTTATGCTTTTTAATCAGTTAAATAAGGTTGTGTAAAACCTAAAGCCTTAACGGGTCAAACGGTTAAAACCGAACTAAATGGATTCTAATGGGTCAAAATCGAGAAGTGAAATATATATCTTGATAGAACTTATCTATGCAGGTCTAAAATAATCTTGGGTATGTACCGGATGTCCAAAAACGCCCATATTGAAGGGTTGAGCTTGTGAAGGCATAAGTATTCATGCCTTAATAAAGCTCCAGTAGGTCAACCTGAGCGGGTCACATTCTGACTCGGGCGGGTTGTAGGATCGAATAACGCTTAATCCAACAATCACGGGGTTTATACTAGAGGTGCGGAATCCCTCTAATATGCTTTAACAACAGATACGAGAATGAAACTAAGACAAACGAGTAATCACAACACACACACGGGTCAAAAGATTATCGATTAATCACTAAAAACAGAGCACGAGTGTTTACAGAGATCAAATCAGACCTTACAGACCATGGGAGGGTGTTTGGAGAGTGTGTGAGGCAAGAACTAATGATTAGGGCAATGATTGGGCCTATTTATACCTCCCGGGTACGTACAGCAGTATACACGCGATCAGCATAATCATATGGTGCGATCAGTGCCAATCGCGTGTAAACATTGCCCAGTCGCGTGAACAGTAACGCGATTAGGCCCTAATCGCGTGTCACCTGTTTGCTACTCGCCTGTAGCATCCCGAACACTCCAAAACGCGTACAAACGTCTCCAAACACCCCGAAACTCGTCCAAACAACTGATATACTAGCCTAGGGACATCATGTACTAACAGACTCCCCCTTGGACCAGGCTAGTATACGTACAGACTTAATCAAAAGACATCGTTTATATCAACAGCAAACAACTTTACAGACTTGAAAAACATAAACAAATACAACTAAGCAAAATAACAAGCAGCATCATCCGTCTTCAACTTTAGCTTGACGTTGTCTTGACCCTTGAGATTCTTGACCAATCACATCCTGCATGAACTTTGTTGGCATAGCAAAACTGGATCACCCTTTGAAACTTCATGGCTTGATCGGCTTCGGCTGGTAAGTGCATGATTGGATGTTGGTACAACGTCTCTACGTCCTTCTTTGAGCAATTTATCAGCCACATAGGATCCCAAATCCTTATCTTCCTGCACGGATTTGGACTGTTGCTCAAGACTATCACAGCTTCAGTGGTTGCTGCATCATAGTGCCAATAATACAGCTTCGAAGAAAAGTCTTGTTCAACTGGGACAATGGGAATCCTTGAAACACATTTTGGCGGCTTGATCTTGTGCTCCCAGATAGGCTTTAAGGTGAAAGGATGAATCTTGTCTGTCTGATACGATCTGGGATACTGAGGCATCAACTCTTTCCATCCCTCTGAGCTCTCTCGCTTCAGCTTCGTGTAAAAACCCTTAAGAGGAGCAGATTTCTCTTCATATAACGGATAGTTGAGACGAACTAAGTCACGAATGTACCAGAACGGCAGGCTCAGGATGTCTTTGAAATTCTCAAAGTACAGTACGCCTTCTTGCCATTTAACCCCGAGCATTCTGGTCTGGCTCACATACGCCCAGCTGATCACATTCCCAGACATCTTCGACAGACGCTTCTTGAAGATGGAAGCTCGCTCAACAGCCTTTTTCTTCTCTTTAGGTTTAAACCATTGGGGATACCGCTCTCTGATCTTGTCATGTCGAATCTTGACAGCATCAGGAACTTCAGTAGAGTCGGCTTTCAACTTTTCTTCAGCCTCTCGTATCATCTCTTCATCAATATTAGGAATTCCAGCGCCCGAGTCATTTACAACATACTCAGGGGTCGGCACGCTGGTTCCTTCTTCGAGATCCACTTCGTTGCATTCTGGATGCATCTCAGGAGGAACGCTTTGGCTTGCATTGGAAGATTCTCCAGATGCAAAGCCATATACTTTGGTCATGTCCTCCGATGTCATCTCTGGTGGAATCTCTCCTTCTTCCAGATCGTACTCAGGCATGGCAGGGGGTGGAAGCAAGTTGCCTTCGTCATCATATGCAAAGTAACAGTTCAAAGGCTCCACATCTTCAACAAGAACTATCGCTTTCTTCCTTACTTTATCGCGAAGTTCTTGAATCTTGCTTATCATCGGTGCTGGCTCCCCCTGAGCAGAAGAACCTGCCTTGGGATCCTTGCCACTGCGATCGTGACTTTTCTTTGTTCGTCCCGACGCAGACCCACCTGTAGATCCACCACCGCCTGTGGCTCCGGGATCACCACCATCACCCTTACCATCGTTGTCATCATCGTCATCAGACTCATCATCCTCTTCTTCATCATCATCATCCTCTTCACTATCCTCATCATCATCATCACCAGCAGTACTTGCTCCAGCTTCCGAACCACCAGTAAGTCTAGGTTGAGTTCCAGTCAGCGCATTCAACCTAGTCCTTAGCCTTATGTTTTGCTTCCTATACTTGGTGATTCGTCGCTCGTTGTTCACATTTGCGAGCTGGAGATCACGATTAGACTGAATTAGCTGCTGATGTGATTCCATGAGCTGCTGTTGTGTTTCCATAATCTGCCTGTTCGACTCCAAAACTTGCTGATTAGATAGAGTAAGTGCGTCGACAGTGGCTCTCAGCTCAGTGTTAGCTGTGATAGTATCTCCAATCAGTTCCAACATCGCCGTCTCATTTTCTTCAATGTTGGCATTTTTGCTCTTCATTTCGGCCATTTCCCGTGCTTGGGCGGCCACTAAAGCAGTAAGCTCTCTGACTTGGCGCTGAAGCTGTTCGTTGGTTGTTGGAGTCGAAGATGAGGATTGGGTCGAAGGCCTAGCAGCTGACGTTCTTGCTGCTTCTTTCATCATCCGTATTCTGTCGCCTATCGGATTAGCAGCCAACTGTGAACCTGTCGCTTCAACGGTAACTGAGACTGGCTCAGTGAAGATTACCGATGAAGGCATTGACATAGTCACACTCGCAGGCATAGCTGCACTGGAAGATAGTGGGACAGTCGATGTCGCTGCTGTTGTTGTTTCTGTTGCTGCTGTTGTTGTTGCTGATACAGAAGAAGAAGCAGGTAGTCCAAAAGTCTCTGGGAGATTCATACGCCTTCCCCTCATTTTCTTAGGCGTTCTCTCAGTCGCAGCTGCCTTATCAGACATTCTCTTTTGACCCCTGCTAACTTTCATCGCTTTCGTCTTTTGTCTCTTCTGAGGAGGCGGCGTGCTAAGTTCAGCATCAATATCCGCAACAAGATCATCACTGACAGGAGTGAAAGTGGGATCTTTTGCGAGCTCTCTTGCCGCAGCCGCGCGGGCTCTATCCTCCTCAAGTGTCAATACATCAGGTGATTCATCTTCGGTACGCTCTGAGTCATCATCATCATCTTCATCAACATCTTCAATATTAACCGGGCCCTCATCAATCTTGGCCTTGCCTTTGCCTGAGCTTGATGGTTCATCTATGTTCAGCAAATCAGGATCAAGCATATCATCATCTTGTCTAGCTCCAGTATCACCCATATTGCCCGGTTCATTGGGTCCCAAAGCTACAGTGGGTCTCCCAATGTTGTCATCATCCTTGAAAACCTGTCTATGAATCAGAATATCGTCCTCTGAATCACTGTCATCATGCCTCCATCTATTACCTGGAGGTGCCACATAGTCGTTTCTCATCAGAAAGGCAAACAGTCTACGACTAGGAGGATATTCAGACTTTGGCTTGTTCGTATACTGCAACATTCTCTTCATCTCAACCTCATCAATCTTCCTTATGTTAATCAGCTCTTCCACCCGTTTCACCATGTTCGGGATCTGATTGTCAAGGATCATCTGCAGAAAGCGAGGATAAACAATAAAGGGATCTTTCGGCTTTCGCAGAATCACTTCCTTGAGGTGATGCATAATCATCCCAGAGAAGTTGAACGGTTTGTTCAACGTCAATGCAACAATCGCCGATGCCAAAATGTCTTTGATAGCATCGAATGTTCCTCTGCGTGGTCCGAGACACTTTAGCACCACGTGCGTCAGATACTTCATTTCAGGAGGAAGACAACCCTTTTGTAACATCTCCTGCGCACGCACATCACCCGTATACTTCATCCGCAGGAATCCACCTCGTATCAAAATGGAGTCGAAGACGATTGGATCATCTTTATCATCACCAAATCTAAGAATCTCGCGAATCATATCTTCAGTAATAAGAACCTCCTTTCGTTGCACCGTGCTTCTGATAGTAGCTGGAACTGTGCTAACATCGACACTCGCATTCTGATAGAATTCCTGGAGAATGTTCTTGTAGGCCGCATAGTCTGTAGATATGGCATAGTGTATCTTCGAGCGCTTCAAGTACTCGATGATGCCTTCAAAACGTCTGCACTCCTGCTTCTTTACCGGTCCGAGGAATGCAAGACAGTTGTGCTTGGCCGAAGTACCGTATTGCATGATTCTGCAAGATAAACACACCATAAAACATCAAAGACAGATCAAGGATATGAAAAACGGACAAAAACGGACAAAAATATGATATCAGCCTGTTATAGGCGATTAGGGGAGCTATTCATGCGATTAGCTTATCAAAACACACGATTGGACTGCTGATCGCTACACTATTCACGCGATCAGCTGATGAATGGGTCCAGTCGTGTTACTGTGCACACGATTAGAAGGCCTAATCGCGTGACAGTTGAGTTTGATACCAATCTTAGCAAAAATTTTGTTAGGCTTCGTTTTGTGTCTGAATTTTGTCCCATGAGGTCTATAATCAACCCAACGATACAACCCCTAACAATAATTGCACTAAACATGACAGAATCAAGGGTTGATTAACCGTTAAAAGATTAGGGTTCTTAGGCATTTTAAAATTGGGGCTTTCTGATTTCTTGATGATATGGGTCAAATCTTTGCACTAACAGATCGTATATATGCCGATCATCAAACCCTCATCAAGAAACATCCAAAACAAACACGTTTTAGTGGGTAATGAGGAGATTTTGTTCAACTTAGGGTTCGGTTGAAAAAGAACAGATTTGACCCCTTAAACAATGTCATTTGGATCTGAAAATAGGATATGATCTTACCTTGATGATGTATGACAATTATCTAGGGTGAAAAGAAATTTTGGCAAGGGTTCGATTATGGTCAGGTTAGAGGGAAACGAGAGAAACTGTTGTTTTGTTTGAAAATAATGAAATAAAACACTAACTATCCCTATTTATACCCAGACATAATCGCGTGTATAGAATGGCGAGTAGGAGACTGATCGTGTGAAGTGAGACACGAGTAGTGCTAATCGCGTGTATCAAGACACGAGTATGATCTGATCGTGTGATAGTGTAGTTTAATAAGACAATATGGCTAATCGCTTATCATTACACACGAGTGGGACATAATCGCGTATAAACACACACGATTAGGAGCTACTCGCCAATATGCATAGGCGATCAGCTCACTAATTGCATATCCACTTTCCACAAATTACCAAATTGCCCCTGCAGCACCAAATCTTGCATTTTTGACCCGTTAAGGTTCAAAACATGCGTTTTTCAACCCGATTTGGCACGCGACTCAGATGATGACTCAGATACTTGAAAATATTCCATTTTCCACCCTTGTACTTGATAAAAATACGGTTTTGACCCGGCAAAACACAAGTTTCCAATTAGATGTCCATTTTATTTTTCGGCGTTTTATTTTTGAAGAAGTAAGATTACAATGGATTAGGATTCCAACATCGGCAATCAAGAATGATTAACTACGCTAAACTAAGCATAAATAGAATAAAACGGGAGATCAACTAACTGTACACTAGCATATTTTTGCGAGTTTCAACGGTTAGGGAATCATATCAGTGTACGGACATTACTAGAACCCCTATATTTTCAGTTTTCGCTTAAATTACCAATAAGCATCCTGCAACAACTGTCGATATTGTTGTCCACCTAAACTCAAAATCAAGTTTTATCGCTAGGCACTTTAGATACGTTTAAGGTAATATTAAGGCTGAGATACAAGGTGTTCCCCGCCACGCGACACATTCCCGTATCAAGTCATGCACAAAGCTTCCTCGTAACCGGTGAGTAAGCTGTTGTCATCCGTATTTTACAAGGAGTGGACTCAGTGGTGATCAGGTCTGCAGAAACGCTGCAACAGAGAGACCAGTGAGATCCAAACCAGGGTACAAGTCAAATACCGTATATTTGATTTTTCACGGTACGATGCTTTAGGTATATGATTTGATACCTTAGAGCGAATTCTCATTGAGAATAGGGTTTTGGCATATATGAATCTTTTTGCTCTTTTAGGATTCCCGGACGTCTCCTGATCAGAATTTATTCTATTTTTTTTTGTTTTTTTTTTCAGGAAATGACATAGGGGTGTCTCAGTCGCAGGCTGCTACCCCAACGTACGACACGTGTGCCACTCCTATTTATTCTGAGAGACGTCCAGTTCACCCCGGATGAACCAACCTCTTAAAGACCATGAAACCTCGGATTTTGGCATGCTATCAAACGAGATTTCGGTACCAAGACCATATGCCAACGCACGTTGATCCACACATGATTTAGATGATTTATGTTTATATCACCGTGCCGAACTTGGAAATGATTTTGAGCCTACCGACACATCATTGTAGAGGCTACCTATCAGTTCCAATATTTTTAAGATGATAAGGGTCCAGACAGTCCGACTGATTGGTTAATATCATCTTCCCATTTTCACCAAAGAAACTCATTTTGCATTTTTCAAATTTTTTTTTGAATTTTTGCATTTTCTGAATGTTTTTGTATTTTTCTGAAATTTTTTCCCCCTAAAAATCTAAAAATTTGCGAAAAGACAATATTTTTGGATTTTTCTGATTTTTGAAAGAAAAATATTTACAAAAACGATTACCGATGAGGATCTAATCCTGCTTAACTTTAATGCCGTTTAAGATTAACAGGTACTCAAAACGAGGACCGTCAAAAGCTTTGGTGAATAAATCGGCACGTTGGTAGTCTGTGTGGATTTTTACCATATCGATAAGTTTCTTTTCATAGCAATCGCGTATGAAATGATACTTAACCAAGATATGTTTCGCCTTGGAATGGTTAACTGAGTCTTTAGCAAGAGCTATAGCGGACTCATTATCACAGTGAATGGGAGTATTAAGAAATTTCAAACCGTAGTCTCTCATTTGTTGCTGTATCCAAAGAACCTGGGAGCAGCAGCTCGATGCTGCTACATATTCCGACTCGCAGGTGGATAAGGCGACTGAGGCTTGCTTCTTGCACTGCCACGAGACTAGTCTTGGTCCCAAAAACTGGCATCCAGCCGATGTGGATTTTAAGTCTGTCTTGCATCCGCCATAGTCAGCATCACTAAATGCGATGAGGTCAAACTTATCGTCATTAGGGTACCAAAGACCTTTGGTCGGACAACCCTTTAGATAACGTAAGATCCTCTTCACAGCAACCAGGTGTGACTGTTTCGGCCTTGACTGGTATCTTGATAGTAAGCATGTCGCGAACATTATATCAGGTCTTGATGCAGTGAGGTACATGAGTGAGCCTATCATAGCTCGATAGAGAAAAGGATCAACGGTTTGTCCTTTCTCGTCAGGCCCAATCCCGTGATTGGTCTGAATCGGTGTGCCTACTGGAGTAGAGTCTTCCATCTGGAACCGGCTCAAGATGTCAGCAACGTATTTTGTCTGGTGGATGAAGATCCCCGACTCTTGTTGTTCTACTTGTAGACCGAGGAAGAATTGCATCTCCCCCATCGAGCTCATCTCAAATTTGTCCTGCATAAGCTTTTCGAATTCCCTGCACATGACATCATTAGTAGACCCAAAAATAATATCATCAACATAAACCTGTACCAGAAGACGATCACCACCCTTTTCCTTGGTGAATAAGGTGCAGTCCACGAGTCCGCGTTTGAACCCGTTGGATATCAGATAGTTGCTAAGCATTTGGTACCATTCACGCGGTGCCTGATGGAGTCCGTACAACGCTTTGTTCAATTTGTAGACTTTTTCGCGATGCAGCGGATCCTCAAACCCCGGTGGCTGAGCAACATACACCTCTTCCTTCACGACACCATACAGAAAAGCACTTTTCACGTCCATTTGATACACCTTAAACCGTTTGTACGAAGCGTAAGCTAAGAACATCCGGATAGCTTCAAGGCGCGCAACTGGAGCGTATACTTCGTTGTAATCTATTCCTTCGATTTGACGGAAGCCGAGGACAACTAATCGAGCCTTGTTTCTTATAATCACCCCGCGGTCATCCCGTTTACACTTGTAGACCCACTTTGTTCCAATCTTTTTCGAGCCTGGAGGTAAGTCAACTAAGTCCCACACTCCTAGCTTTTGGAACTGCTGAAGTTCGGCTTGCATTGCTTCAATCCATGGTTCTTCCCTTAGTGCCTCTTGCACAGTTCTTGGTTCAGTTTGAGAAACATATAAGGCGAAGGACCAATCGTTCTGATGACCTGCTTTTCTGATTTCCGAATAGAGTGCCAGAGTACCTGTATTGTCACTTGAACTAGCATTTCTGAGCTGACTGCGCGTCATGACTCTGCTAGTCGGATTACCAATCACATTTTGCATCGGATGAGTGTCGTGAATCCGAGATTCCGGATGTGCCGGCACTGGATCATCCGAATGCAAATTTAGGTTCTCCAAACCTTGAGATATATTTGTCTCAGCTGCGCTTGAACTAGAGGGAGCAGCGGGTTGCATATTAAAACCGGAGAGATCAATCCGAAGACCTATCCCTGGAGCTGCTGAAGAAGAAGGACCAGCTTGATTGTTTCCTGTCGGATTAACTGGAGCTGTAGTGGTAGATTCACCATTTCCAGCTTGTTCCTCAGTGAGAGTTTCATGAGACTCTGCAAAATCGTCGTCGGAAGATGAAGATTCGAGAACCTCTGCTGACGCTTCCTGAAAAACTTCCTCAACTTCTGCTGCTGCGGTTTTATCGGGGGGACCCGTGGATGCAGAGGCATCAGATGGAGCAGGCGCAGGTGCATTAACCACGATCGAACGCATTAGCGGAGAGCTAGCTGCGTTTTCACATTCGTAATACATTTGCGCTACAGCATCATCCACCAAATTCTCCACGTTGAAGGAATCAAATAGACCCTTATAGTCGAACAACCAATCAGGTCCAACACCAGGTGCATTGGCAGTATAACGCTGAACATCGACATTAAGCCAATCTTCAACGTTGTTGGTTCTTTTGTTGTACACTCTTTTATTGGGAGTGCTGTAACCAACAAAGAAACCTTCTTCTGCCTTTGCACCAAACTTCCCATCGGGATGTATCATGGTGCATGGAGCTCCGAAAGGTTCCAGAAACTCTAAATTCGGTTTCCTTCGGTTCAGAAGCTCGTAAGAAGTTTTTCCAAGCTTCTTTACCGTTAGAACCCTATTCAGAGTATAACACGCACAGTGAACTGCCTCGTTCCAGAAGATCACAGGCAAGTTCGAGTCTGCGAGCATAGTTCTGGCTGCCTCAATAAGAGTCCGATTCTTTCTTTCTGCAACCCCGTTTTGCTGAGGAGTGTATGGCGCTGTGAATTCATGATGAATACCTTTTTCTGCACATAACGCCTCCATAGCGTGATTCTTGAACTCTGTTCCGTTATCGCTTCTGATCCTACGGATCTTTAGCTGATATATATTTTCCAATTTAGTAAACAGATTCTTCAAGTAATCAAAAGTTTCACTCTTGTGCTTCATGCACACAACCCAAGAAAACCTAGAATAATCATCCGTAACCACTAAGCAGTATGAGTCACCGTTCTTGCTCTTTCGATTGACTGGGCCAAACAGGTCCATGTGCAGTCGTTCGAGAGGTAGACTAACTGAGTTTGTCTTCTTAGGCTTGTGAGACTTTCTTTTCTGCTTCCCTTTCTTACATGAGACACAGACATCGTTTAAATGAAAATTCTTAACAGAAACACCTTCCACTAGTTGGTTCTGGACCAGATGGTTCATTTTCCTCAAGTGGATGTGACCCATTCGTCTGTGCCACATAATCGATTCCTTCTCTGTCGCCTTTGACAGAAAACAAGTGACCTGACCTTTTGCAGTCATTGCTCGGCTCATATCCAGGACGTATAAGTTGTTGACCCTGGGAGCTGAGATCATGACCCACTCTTTCGGTATTTTGAATCCAGGCTTCAGAATGAAACATGCGTTGTCATCAAAGAATACAGTGAACTTCTTGTCACATATCTGCGAAACACTCAGCAAATTGTGGTCTATCTGTTTAACAAAGCTTATCTTTTCAAAGCTTACTATGCCGTTGCTCATACTTCCTTCCTTTGTTATATAACCCCCTTTATTACCAGCAAAGGCAACATACCCCCCATTGATATTCTTTATGTCAAAAAGCAGGGATAAATCGCCCGTCATGTGCCCTGAAGCTCCACTATCAACAATCCATAGGCTGCTGATAAGGCCCTGTGGAACTCCCTGCACAAACATTCAAAGTTCAGTGGTTAAGGGGGACCCAAGCCTTCACGGTCTTGGGTCTACCAACTTCATCTAACATCGGAAAGTCAACCCATTTCCCATTTGGTGTTGGAGTTGTTTCCGATGGTACCGCACTGCCTTTTCCAGCAGATGACTCTCCTTCTTTGGTTGGTGACTTGGGTCTCCAAATCTGTTCAGGTTTCTTTGGCTTGGGCTTCTTCTTTGCCTGTGGGCTAGAAGGTCCAGCCTTGGATTCCTTTGGAGGAACAGATTTTGGATCCACTTCAGAATTAACTGTGCGTGGAGCAGCTTTGGGGTTGCCCTGCGGTTTAGCTGCAGCCTTTGCTGGTGGCTTAGGCGCTGCTTCAACCTTTGGAGGAACAGTGCTCCCCCTCAGCTGTGGACCCCTGCCATCAACTGGCTTTTGGTTCATAGCAATCTTGTTGCGGTTATCATAAACGACCTGTTTTCCCTTTTGTTTTTCTGAGAGTTTAGGGGAAACAGGTTGCTTGGATTTGCTAGAACTGGGAGGATCATCCACTTTGATCCTTTCTCGTCTCAATTCAGGGCACGCAGCAACTAAATGCCCACGTTCCCCGCACTTGTGACAGGATCTATATTCTTCAAACTTAGGAGATCCGGTTTGGTCTCCTTTTTGTTCCTTTTGTTAGATGGAACGGCAAATGAGTTTTTATGTTTTAGATCCTCAAGACATCTTCTTTGCTGATCGACTTGAGGATCGTCATTTCTTTCAGTGCCGCTCGATCTAATAAACTCAGTCACATGCTTTTTCGGACCGTTTCTTTGAGCTTGATTTTGAGGATTAACGGTGTTCGACTTTTGATTTTTCTTGTTATTTTCATTAGGCTGAGTTCCCTGATCCTTTCTACCCTTACCCTTACCCTTGTTTTTACTCCAGGTTTCCTTTTCTACGGTAATGACAGATTCTTGCCAAATTTTGGCAACAAGACCAGGGGCGATACATCTGAGAGGGACTTCCTCATCAGCATGCACCTTTTCAGACCCTTTTAACTTATAGAACACCTTAATCCTCCTCCCATCCTCGGTTTGCACTTTCGGTTGCAGTTCACTCAAGGTTTCAGTTGTAATGATATGATTCGCAAGAGGAACATCTATAGTTTTAACCGGTGCATACCTAGGAGGTTCATCGAGCTCATCATCCGAAGTGTCAGTGTCATATACACTGATATCATCAGGTTTCTCACACAAATTGACAGCTTTAGCAGGAGTAGCAACCTTAGTGACTTCAGCAGGTTTAGCTGCTTCAGTAACCTTGGCCGCCTCTGCAGCTTTTGCTGCCTCGGCTGCCACGTCCACAAGTTCCTCCTTTGGCAAGACATCAAAATTGTGATTTTCGAATCTCACCGGAGGTGGACACTGAGAGTATTTGGGACTGGTGGAGAAACCTTCCTTGTCAGAGTGTTCAACTATGTGATCAAGGACATACTTGCAGTTTAAATAACTCTCAAGCTTTTTCCTGATCTTTTCATAGTCACAGTTAACAATGGCCAATTGTTTCTTAGTGTCTTCGACCTCATTGATGTAATTATTTATAGCAATCTGTTTGTTAGCTAAGGTTTTGGACAGTTCAGAAACATCCTTTTTATAATTTTCAATTGTACTTAGAAAATTTTTCTCCTTTTGTCTCAAGGAATCAATTGACCTTTGCAACGGACCAACATCAGCTTTTAAATTCAGATTTTCTTCAGTTAATTCTTTAATTCTGAATTTCAGCTGATTACACTCTACACAATCTAACTTTGAATCAGAAGAAGAACTTACCTTGTTCGACGATTCAGTGATGGCCATCAATGCATAGTGAGCTGCTGTCTTCTGAGCTCCAAAGAATTCGCCGTAGTTCTTCTCTGTGCAGTCAGCATCCACAAGAAATGACCTTTTACTGATCAATGCATCTGCTTCAGCTAACAACTCCTCCAAATCTTCTCCACTATCAGAATCGCACTCCGAGTCACAGTCAGACATCTCGGTTTCAGAAGTGATGATGTCAGACTGACTCGAGGTTACTTCAACTTCGGCTGGTGCTTTAGATGCTTGTTGAGCGAAACAGGCTGCACCACCTTGAGGAGCTTCGTCTCCGATGATCAGATGGTTCCAGTTATAGCCTTCATCAGCTTGAATAACCATGGCTTGACCTTGATTGTTGTTTGCAGGCGGCCTCTGGTTCTGATTCTGGTTGTTGACTGGAACAATGGCACGCTCAGTATTAGGTTGACCCTGAGCTTGCTGCCTCTGATTTTGATTGGCTCTATTGTTGTTGAAGGGATTCTGATTTCCTTGCTGCTTTGGTCGGTCACATTCCCTTGCAAAATGCCCTTTTGTGCCACAGTTGTAGCATGTGACCTTTGTTTTGTCAAACCCAAACTTGGTGTTATTGTTGATCAAGACATCTCTCCTTCCCGTCCTTTCCATGTAATCCTTTGCCCTTCTCACCACGCTCGCGAAGTGCCATTGAATGTCGATCAGATCCATGTCGTCCTTATCAATCTGCGAGTAATCCTCCTGTGTAAGATGAGGATTCCCGATCTGTCCAGCCACCAATCCACTATAGGAGTTCACCAAAGTCGACAATAGAGCCATGTGTTCTTGAGCTAGCTCTATAGTCACCTTTCCTAAACCCGCAGTGTTCAGCTGCTCTGGGACTGTGTTGGTCTGATAGCCACCTTGATTAGAACTCGAAGCACCTCCATATCCACCATAACTTGTAGTTGGAGCTCCGCCAAAACCTGCAGAAGAGGGTCCACTAAAGTTTGTAGTTGCCTGCGCTGGTGCTGCAAGATGAGAAAACGGGTTAACACCAAACTGGTTAGCATTATAATTCAAAGGATACGGGTTTGGTCCAAAAGGATATGTAGGAGGAGGAACATCAGTTGGGGGACCATAGTTGTCGAATGCATAGACTGGGTCCGGGTTAACCACAAAAGCAGTTTGTGGTTTGGTTCCACCCACACTGGTGTCCTGAAGAGGATTCCCATAATAGATGCTGGGATTCTGTGGAATGAGCGCCTTATTTGCTCTCCTGATCTCCTCTATCTCCTTGTTCTCCAGCTCGGTGATGAACTCATTTATGGAGAGAGTCTGATATGCATTATTTGACTTTAGAATATCCAACCATTGATGCCAGTGAGGAGGTAGCGCCTCAGCAAATCTTTCTACAAGGTCCGCAGATGAATATAAGACCCCGTACTGATACATTTCTGACATCAGGTGGTAGTATCTAGCCGTCAAATCCCTCAGAGATTCGTTCCCTATAGCATTGAAGTTCTCGAACTCCTTCTTCAGCTGATCCATTTTGACCTTTCTTGTCTTCATATTACCCTCATTTCGCTCAGCCAATGCTAACCAAAGCATCTGTGATGTTGTGCACTGAGCGAATTGATGAAGGATGTCCTTTGGAAGAGCTTGCTTCAATGCTGCCATCGCCTTCTTCTCATAATTGTATTTCTTTCTCTGATCTTCATTCATGTCTTCAATAGAGATCGGAGTAGTGGAGTTCTCAACTAAAGGCCGACTGTACCCTGTCTCGATAGCTGACCATACAAGACCATCGATGCCCTCGACATATGTCTGAAATCTGCCCTTCCAACCGTGGTAGTCGGACATGTACTGCAGCTTCGGTGCCCTGTTAGAACTACCCGTCTCTAAGTCGCTCATGAGTACGGAAGACAGATGGTTTGTCTGAGAGTTTACAGCAGCCGCGAGTGCCCATGGATTCGTGTTCACCATTTGCTGTTGAGCAGCTAGCGCCCACGGATTGATTCCGGCAACATTCGCTTGCATTTGCGATTGCTGCATCCGTTGCGCGTTACGTTCTGCTGAATACTGCCAAGGGTTCGTGGGTACGTTAGATTGATTGTTCATTTGTTGATTATACTGAGGTCTTGGTTGACTCAGATGTCCCCACGGGTTCGCCATATGTTAAGGTATGATAATAGTCCGATACTTAGTCAAATTTTATGTTCCAGACCTTTATACGCGATTAGGCTTATAATTGGGAAATTAACACGCGAGTAGTGGACTGATCGTGTGAATAGTTGGACGATTTGACCTAATCGCTACCTTTTATATGCGATTAGGGTTTTTGACTGACGTGATTAGTTTAAGCGATTAGGGCTAATCGCTTAACAGGCAATTAGGCCTAATCGTGAATAGGAACACGCGATTAACCACTGATCGTGTATATTAACTAGCGATTAACCACTGATCGCATGAAAACCCTAATCGTGTGAAAGTTTTGGGCGATTTGGGCTGCGTAATCGCCTGATCTGATCTGTTGCCGCACTTTTGCTCAAAAATCACCTATTTTGCCTCAAAATCTTATCTAAAACATTGTATTTTGATCCCAAATGATTAGACAAGTTACCAAAACAGTTTTAGAGCAAACCCTAATCAAAAACACTTGTTTTTAACCGTAAACACACACCAAGATATTGAAAAAGATGGGTTTTTGACAAAAACTCAAAGTTTCAAAAATAAGAACAGGTTTTTGCTTAAAAATCTGAACTTTTACACCAAAAACAACCTGTTTTTGCTCGTTTTTGTTATTAAAACACCCGTGATAAGAGCCTCGGCTCTGATACCACTTGTAGGATCGAATAACGCTTAATCCAACAATCACGGGGTTTATACTAGAGGTGCGGAATCCCTCTAATATGCTTTAACAACAGATACGAGAATGAAACTAAGACAAACGAGTAATCACAACACACACACACGGGTCAAAAGATTATCGATTAATCACTAAAAACAGAGCACGAGTGTTTACAGAGATCAAATCAGACCTTGCAGACCATGGGAGGGTGTTTGGAGAGTGTGTGAGGCAAGAACTAATGATTAGGGCAATGATTGGGCCTATTTATACCTCCCGGGTACGTACAGCAGTATACACGCGATCAGCATAATCATATGGTGCGATCAGTGCCAATCGCGTGTAAACATTGCCCAGTCGCGTGAACAGTAACGCGATTAGGCCCTAATCGCGTGTCACCTGTTTGCTACTCGCCTGTAGCATCCCGAACACTCCAAAACGCGTACAAACGTCTCCAAACACCTCGAAACTCGTCCAAACAACTGATATACTAGCCTAGGGACATCATGTACTAACACGGGTCAAAATTCAAAGATGATAAATCTTAGGTTAGCCCAGGTGGGTGGCGGGTCAAAATTCAGAGATTATAAATCTCAGGTCAGCCCGGGTGGGTCACATTCTGACCCGGGCGGGTCAAAATTCGGAGATTATAATACCAGGTTAGCCTGGGCGGGTCACATACTGACCCGGGCAGGTCACAGTTCTAAAATGAGAAATCATAAAGTTCCAGCATGTCAGCTCGGGCGGGTCAAAGGCTTGCCTGGCCAGGTAAAACGCAAACTTCCTTAGATATGCCTTGAATGTTTTAATTTCAGCTTTAAACCTCGTTTAATCGTTTAAAGTGTCTTCATTCAATGTTTGACACTAGGTATACACTCAATGGATGTCCTAGAGCAAGGATCAAGTCGCGAGAAGAGCTAAACACACCCAAACACACATACGCTTCCGCAATATATTTCCGTTTAAAACACAAACCATAGTATAGGTTGGTAATACTTAAAAATGTAAAGTAGAATGTTCCTATCAAGTCAAAATCTTTAAATGGTTGTCGTTTATAAAGATTATAGTTTTGATCGCTCGTGATTTTTGATTGGGAAAATGGATTTTAATACTCCCAACTATCGTCTGTTGGCGGATAATACTCTCAACTGTCACTTTGGCCAATAGCACTCCCAACTTTCAACTTATTTTCTTCCATCACTCCCAAACTAACGGAGGTCTAACCTGGTTAGTCTTTGTGGCCAAAATGTAAAAACCAAAACTTATATGTGGCCAAAATATAAAAAACAAAACTTTAGATGCATTTTTGACAATAAACCTTTAACTTATAAATCCCCCCCCCCTCCCTCTCTCTCTAAACCATCGCCACCCTTCACTAGAAACCACCACCCTTCACCAGAAACCACCACCACCCACACCTATAGTAATATCTAGTGAAAAACAAAGCTATATATTGTAATGAATCTAATAAACCTGTTTTCGAATGTGTGATTGAATATTTCATTTGAGATGAAAATAATCCAACAATAAGTTGAATAGAATTCCCATCATTCAACCCGAAACCCAACTTTCTTCATTCTCCTCAAACTCACTAAATCCAACTCCCTATCAGAACAACTAGAAACAATCGGAACCTGTGGAGAAGGTCCAATCGGTTTCTTTGCGTTCAGGTACGATGATGGCGGCGATTATTATTGGAGAGGTGTTGTTTAAGGATGTTGTTGGGGAATTGAGGACGGCGATACGGAGGAGTGGAGTGTGGAGGTGGCATTGGTGGTTGATTGGGTTAGGGATTGTGAATGTGATGAATTGAGATGGGGTTAGGGTTTGTGAGGGAAGGGGATCAGAGTTGTTAACAGTTGGTTTGGACTAGAAGATTGAAGAATATGTTTGATTTGAAAATTGGTGGTGGAAGGTGTGGTTGTGAGGGTGATGGTGGTGGTGGTTGGGGGTGACGGTGGTTGTGGAGTATGACGGTGGAGGCGGTGGTTTTGGAGTATGACGGTTCTCACCTGTAACCAGGAGGAGGGAAGGGTGGTGGTGGTGGATGACGGTGAAGGGCGGTGGTGGTGGATGAAGGTGAAGGGTGGTGGTAGTGGTGGTGGTTTAGAGAGAGAAAAGGGTGGGGGTGGGTTTGTTAGCAGGAGGAAGAAGGAAAGGGGGGTGGGTTTATAAACTTTAAATAATAATAATAATAATAATAATAATAATAATAATAATAATAATAATAATAAGTTTTAAAAATGTCCCAAAGTTTTGGTTTTTACATTTTGGTCACGAAAACTAACCAGGTTAGACCTCCGTTAGTTTGGGGGTGATGGAACAAACTAAGTTGAAAATTGGGAGTGCTATTGGCTAAAGTGAAAGTTCGGAGTGATATCCGCCAATAGGCAATAGTTTAGAGTAATCAAATCCATTTTCCCTTTTTGATTGAGGTTGGCGAGCAGAATATGGACAAACTCCTTAGAGCTTGATGAAACAAGGTATTAATAATACCTGGAGCTTAGGCAAACTACAATGTAATATTAAACTGGTGAATGATTTGCCTTTTAGTTAATACCTAAATGCATTTAGTAATTTGGAGATAATAATATGTTGTTGTTATACGATAATCTACAGGGCTTTTGCACTTCCTAATTGCAGTTAACATTTTGACTTTGTAGCATGTGCTATAAAGTTCAATATCTCATAATCTATGAGAACCTTTATGAATACGTTGCTTGATCGCTTTTGAAAGCTTTGAGGGCTGGGCGTTTACTAAGAAGTTTTATGATTTTTTACAAGTGATAGATATCATTTTGATTCAATTGTAAGAACACCTGTTTTTTTATTAAATAATGTGCTTAACTACAGGTTCGAACTATCTTTTATAGTTTTCAGATAATCTGACTTTATGATTGGTATATATGGATTCATCACTTTCTTTTATAGAAATCGATAGTGAATTTGACGAGAGAAGAAATGGTTTTGCATCTTTAGGGTGTCGAGGCGCACAACGTGCGCCCTTCAATACCACTAGTTTATATTATTTATCATTAGGGTTGGTGATCCACTAGTAAGGCAAAACCTTTAATATACTTAAATATGAGGTCTTAAGTTTAAGTCTCACAAATGGCAAGAAATTTGTCGTTAAAAAAATAATTGACATTTTTGACTTTGTCACCTGTAATAATCTTAACATACGAGTCAGTGTAAAGAACTAAAGATTTACTCTAAAGA
The DNA here is from genome assembly GCA_030844895.1 of Ambrosia x helenae. Classification (NCBI taxonomy): domain Eukaryota; kingdom Viridiplantae; phylum Streptophyta; class Magnoliopsida; order Asterales; family Asteraceae; genus Ambrosia; species Ambrosia x helenae. The sequence continues at coordinate 16,219,852 of CM061227.1, read as the reverse complement.
TGTTTGTATTAATAAAGGAAGCTTCCTAAGGCCGTGTGTAGTGGGGGTTTGAATGGAGGCTTGATGGAATAAAATATTAATAAAATGATATGAGAGACTTGATAGGGCTTTATGTAAAGTAGGCGTGTAGTGGGGGTTTGAATAGAGGCTTGGTGGAATAAAATATTAATAAAGTGATATGAGGGGCTTGATAGGGCTTTATGTTAAGTAAGTGCGTAGTGGATAAAGCCCGAATTAATTATTGAGTAATCATTGCTTAATTATTGTTTTTTATTTAATTATACAAATTTTAAAAACAAATAACATTTCATTAAATTAAACAATATTACAAATAATAAAAAAAAAAACAAGAAAAATAACAAATACTCAAAGATCATATTTTTTTTCTCGATTTGGGCCTTGCGTTTTAGAGCCATTTCCAACGGTTTTCTGGTTAAGTGGTCGTGCGACTTCGAGTAAAAATCAAAGTCGCGTTCAAATTGTTAATCCTTCATAAGCTCGACCACCTCTCGGTTGTCTTGGATACGTTCAGCCCTGATGCCACGTATGTCTTGAAGGCGTTGGTTCAGGTTCTGGCTATCTTCCACATCCCACAATTGTACGTTTTTTTAACGCGGGTATCGGTCTTTTCTTTCTTTTTATGTGAACGTTTTGTCGCGCAGGTTGTCGCTCTGCCTCCTCGTTGATCGGTTGTGTCTCCGAAACAAAGTTGGGCTCCGTTTGCCAAGCTTGTGATGACATGAACATTTGAGATGACCGGTGGATTTGAGATGCCCCAAAACCTCCCATGTTGAAGTTATATGTGTTTGGGTCCCTTCCCATGGGTAAGTTCAAGAGGTTCACGAAACCGGCTTGGTTTTGAACCGAACCCAAAGCAACGGGTTGGTTAGGCTTGCTGCTTGATTGAGGAGGAACAAAACCACGATTGAATAGATTCATGGTTGGAACAATAGGTATACAAAATCTTGACTTTTTATAAAAAAAAAAAAAAAAAAAAAAAAAAAAAAAAAAAAAATGGGTGTAAGGTTATATATATAAGGTTTAAAAAAATAAGGTTTAAAAAAATATTCAAACTAGGCATTGAACGTCTAGTTTTCTTTTCAAAAACCGAGCCAAACCAAGCGCTATAGCCATAAAGCCCCAACCGGATTTCAACCCATAGCGCATGGGGTCGGCGGTGTTCCTGGTGCTATGGGTGGTGGTCGTGCACCCATTAGAGCCCAGGTCAAGCCCACTACACTCACTCTAATCTAAAGTAGTTTTAGTATTTAATTTGATTTGTTTGATTTTCCTTCAAAAGTCTGTGTAGTCCTGTTGGTTTGATGCTTTTGTTGATATTTGGTGTACCATAGTTTGGATCTGCGAAAGTTTTCTTTCTTTCTTCCTTTTTTTTGCCTCTCTATAAAACATGGGGTTAGATGGATAAGGTGGGCATCTGACACGTGTTTGTTTTGATGAGTCACCTTGCTCTGTAAGCCAGGTATCTCTACGCGTTGCATTCCCCTAATTTCCCAATATTATCCCACTAGATTTATCTCCGGGAGCGTCCCAGGGTTGAGAAATCTAATATGACATATCAATTTTACATACGAAAAAGACTGATGCACTTTACAGTTACATGTCGGAAAGCTTCGGGTAGCACCTAACTTAAAACAATTAACAATGTATCTCCAGTGTTAACGCCTAACCTTAAACAAATTATAACTCTAATATTAAAACCTAACCTAAAATAATGTATACTCCAATGCTAACACTTGTTGTAAATACAAAACATATTTACTGGTTTGAACATAATTAATGACTTGCATATACATGATTAATACCTGAACACTTTGTGTTTTTTTTCCTGTATGAACAAAACCCCACAAAAAGATATGAAAGTTTAAAAATTATGGAGGAAACATGAGAGAGAAAAATCCATTTTTTTTAATTCTTTTTGTTTTCCTAAAATCACTCAATGCCACATGGCATCCTACATGGCACAAATGCCACATGGCATCCTACGCGACATCTTTAGCGGTGATATATTGCTTCTGAAACATGTTAAACCCGCCAATCTGCCTCCTCCCCCAATTATTCCTTCCAAGACCATCATCTCTGCTTTCTTGTTCTGCAACCCGTCACCTACCTTTCAGCCATGACATTTCCACCTCGTCACCACCAACACGCTTTGCAACCACCCGTCACCATCAATCGCACGACCGGCGGCGCACCACCTTGTGGCGGGGACCCAGAAAACTTTCTTCTTAGGGGCAGAATTTTTTATAGCCATTTGTGTAGTGCTGCTATACAATAAACTTTATTCAACATGTTGGGTCAGATCGAGAATATAAATTCTTACCAATATTCTCATCCAAGTCAATTGCATATCTCGATATATCATTATAACATATCCAAACACAATTTAAGTATTTAACATGAATTTCACATACTTACATAGTAACATTGGTGACTGGACTCGATCATAATTCATAAGTATTAAGATATTCAAGGTTCCTAATTTCCTAATCTTTTATGGAAAGTCATGCTTACCGTTCTGTTGTTCCATGAGCTAGCATTACAGTGCCACTTCGGGTCACCTCATCCACGTAATATAAACCCATGTCTTTCAGTATCGCTATGGTCGTGGTATCATGTAAGATACAAAAAATGGGTTGCGAAGCTAGGCTGTTATGATGGCTTCGGATGAGAGAGGGTGGTCGTAGATCATAGTTCTGTAGTGAAGCTAGGTTGTTGAGTTTGAGTTATGAATTCTGACCTGAGCTAGTCTTTCAGATTAGGCAGGGAATATGATGGACAGTTCCTCACTGCCGAAATTCACTTACAGTTCTAGAAGGTAAGAGAAGCTAGGGCTTTTGAGTTCCGGTAATCAAGCCAAACTAGAGTTCTGGAGAGAAGGCAGTGAACGGAGTTGGCGGTTCGAGGGCGGATGGGAACCGAATTTATTTCCCTGCTTATGCATAGGAGTTTATGTGACAGAGACGGAACATGTAAACAGTTTGAAAGTCTAAGTGTTGGAGAAATCCTCATTTTTCGCATTCATTTTTTCACCATTAGATCAGTACCACTTACAACTGAAAGGAAATAATTTAGAAAATAAGATATGTAAGTAAATGGGTCCTAGCTAATCTTCTATGCCAAAGTCATGATTTGTGAAAGCATTAGATTTCGGGGCATGTTTGGAAATAAGATAAGACTTTTCCCGTCTCTTATTATAGTTTTGAGCCACATTTTTCAAACCATTAGATTTTGGGGCATGTTTGCAATTTACAAGACTTTGTTTTAAAAATAGATAAAAGATACATCCTACCCTCCCCAGAACCTACTAATAGCTTTGCTATCTGTGGGATTTACTGGGCTTGGTTGTTGTTGTTGTTGATTCTTTAATGGGCTGTTTGTAGCTTAAATGGAGATAAAGAGGGGTTCTCTCTTAACCCTAATACATGTGGTTTTGTGAACACCCAATTCACTTCCTCATACTTGGCAGATACTACACCTTCGAAACATGTTATAGTGTTCCGATTATCACCACTTATACCACTTATCTGAATATCGCCAACGTGTGTTGCGGCATCATGGTTACCTGCGGTTATTGAAGCTTTACTGCTTTCCTGTTAAATGTTTTTGGTGCCTTTTGTGGCCATTAGACCACCACTCGGGATATCCGATAAGCCTGAAACATTGCTCCTCGGTATGTTTTGTCATACCACACTGAGTGCATTTCATGTGAGATTTATCCTATTTCGTTACCGGTCCATTCTTCTTTCAATCGATCTAAACATGGTTTTTAAACACAAAAGACAGTCTTTTCTAGTCCCCTGCTAATTCCAATAACCGAACCCAAAATACAGACAGAATTGAAGGCATGAGCACTATATAGAGTGTTTTTTGTAACGGTTACAATATTTTCCAAAATGACTCAATTCAATTACGGTAATATAAAATCCATCAAAAACATAAACCAAAATGGGATTAATAATATGATAATATACCAGTTGCTTCTAGCAAACTAGGGACATGATATTGGTTAAATAAAGAAAACAAACACATTCGTTAAATAAAAAAGGGTCTTAATGAACCACTAGAGACCTGATATTGGTTGGTCGAGATAGTACAATCAGCCATTTCTTTATCAAATGTTAAAGATATCCGGTCACCATCTTCATCAAGATATTTCTTTCTCAACATGTACAAAGGTTGCTAGCGAGATAAAGAGATGGAGTTCAATAATATCATCTTCATACTTTGCCTTTATGGTCAGCTCATTCTTGTTTAGGTTGAGAGCTGATGTGTCCTCAATTGCTCCATTATCTTCTTCATTTGTGTTGATTTGAATAATGGACGAATCATTTTTGTTTCTCTTTAGAAAGTTTGGTCCTGGCCACTTTGGCATGTTAAGTTTTTTAAATTTGTGTTTGAACGTAGATAAAGAAACTAAATCATAATATCAAGAAAGAATATTCCTTAGATGTTTTATATATGGAAGTGTAGTAAAAGAAATAGTTGTGTTTATAGTTGATTATCATTAATTACCATTTATGTTTTTTGCAGCATCTTTTATAGTTTTTCCAAATTGCATCTCAATGACTTCTCGTGGTAATACTTTCACAGTTGTTTTGCAAGTCAACTCTAAAAGTATTACCTCGAGAAATTATTGAGAAATAATTTGGAAACACAATGAAAGATGTAGCAAAAAACATTAATGGTAATTAATGGTAATCATCTATTACAATCAAAACATTAATGCTAATTAACTACAGTTTATATACAAAACATCTAAGAATTATTCTTTCTTGATATTGTGATATAGTTTCTTTATCTACGTTCAAACGCAAATTTAAAGCACTTGGTATTCCAGAGTGGCTAGGACCAAATTTTCTGAAGAGAAACAAAAATGATTCGTCCATTATTCAATTCAACACAAATGAAGAAGATAATGGATCAATTGAGGACACATCAGCTGTCAACCTAATCAAAAATGTGCTGACCGTAAAAGCAGAGTATGAAGATGATATTATAAAATTCCATCTCCCTATCTCGCAAGCAACCTTTGTACATGTTGAGAAAGAAATCAGTAAGAGGTTGGAGTTAAGTGACAAGACGTATAAGCTCAAATACCTCGATGAAGATGGTGACTGGATAACTTTAAAATCTGATGAAGAAATAGCTGATTATATCAACAGTTCAAGAAAATCAAATTGAATAGTAGTTCGAATGTGTGTGCTACCATCTCGACAACCAATATCGTGTTTAAAATTGAAGGAAAAGGAATGTAATAATCATAATTAAGGCCATTAATCGACCGAACGATAATTTTTGACCAAAATCATGGTTTGAATTGTTTTCAAAACAACAAATGATTAATTTTTGACTTGAATTCGTTGGTGAGTCTGGGTGTTGACTTCGATCTGTTGACCAGGGAAGTGAGGAAAACAAATGATTAATTTTTATTTGTTTAAAGATATATCACCAATCCTTTAGGTGGTAGAGTGTTCCTTGGTCACTTGTTCGAACCCGGCCAAGGACAACATTTTTTTAAAACGATTTTTTACCAAATCTTATTTGTTTAAAGTTCCTCTATGTTTGCACAAGGAGTTGCATCACCAAATTTATAGTATTGCTCAAAATCACCAGCACAAAGATAACCAGCCAATTTAATCGCTAACAATCGCTATGGTGTTTGACTGTCATCCCAAGAATATGTAAAAGGCACAATCCTTTTATCCTCATAAGAAATCCAAACATAAGGTAAAGCTAAGTTATGTGATCCACAAATGACCTTTAATGCCTCTTCAATCTCGTCCTTAGTAACTTCTAAACCATCTATAGTCTGTTTTAGAATTGAAAACATAAAATTTCTAACAGACTAACAGTAGGGCATAGAATGAAAAAGATCCCCATTTTCAACAGTTATATAACACCAAAATTTCAGGAAAATTTAAGTTTTTGTTGGTAGCAATTTAGGTGAGGCACAAATGATTAATTTTTTTATTAAGCTTTACCTTGTAGGGTATAAGATCTTGTACATAAAAGACATCCAAACCAGCTTTCTGCAAAAAGAAGCAGCAAACCAGCACCGTTATTGTCTTAACAGTATGAAACCACGTTTATTGTCTTAACAGTATGAAAGAGAAAAGATGCCAATTCACATTCTGAGTGGTCCAAAGTAAACCCGAGAACACCAATATAATAATCCGACTCCGATAGAAACCACGTGAACTTTCTCATAGATGTCCTACAATTCAGGAAGGCAGTGGCGGGTCCACCACTTATGATCATGTGCTCTGGTTCAACGTCAAGCTTATTCTCATCATCGATATTATATTTACGCTTCTCATAATATAATCTATACGTTGCAAACTTGTTGGAAAGACGACGGATGGCAAATGGTTGACCTGAAGTTGAAAGTACCCATATGCCGTCTAGTGTTACAGGTGCCCAAAACTGACCTAAGATAGAATCCCCATGAATATTCTGCATTAGAAAGTGCAGATTTGATCTTGTCATGAATCTTCGGATTGTCAAGATCAGCTGCGATATTAAAGTAGTTATTTATTCGCAAGTGTAGATTCCATTTTTCATCCTAGCCGTTAAAAAGAAAAGGAGAAGGCAGCAACTGACCCGAAGATGAACTATTTTCACATCCTTCAGATTTGCTCCGAAAAACCCATGGATAAATGAAAGATTCAGGTTGTCTGTGATGAAGAGAGACTGGAGGAAAGTATTTGAGGAATACAAAGAGCTCTAATTCTGAACTCATATATCTCAATATATGACTTTGTTGACTCACAATCAACAAATGAAAACCAACCTGTCGTATATAGGCTACTTTTAGATAAATATCCAGTATCTATCTAAAATCACTATCCACAAATTAAAAGGCCAATAACCTGTAAAAATAAAGCCCAACTTCTATTATTCCAATCAACATTTTTCACAAAGCAGCAACAACAAACTAAGCTATGAACCAAAGACATCAAATCTTCTCCAACTCTACCACCTGATGGACAGCTCTTTGGACCTGCTTATCACCCACAAAAAGCTCATGGTTTTTGTTTCTTAAATTATTCTAGCCATGGAAGGTCGTTTATAGTCGAAAATCACATAATTCCTCATGGACCCTTGAACAAAGCTGTATAAACCCACAGTGGCGAAGCTTGAAAAATTGGTCGGGGGGGTCGGAAATCACCAGTCACTGGACGTGATCTAATTTTTTTTTTTTCAATAGCTATGTTTCGGATTATATGTTTGGGTTGATGATTCGATTCGGGTCGAGTCAAACATTAAATACAATAATATTAAAGTTCTAAGCATTGTTTAACAAAAAATTGAACAACGTCCAACAATTATAAGAATATTTATGCTAAAGAGAAGATGATAGATATAGTTATCTTGTGGCATTTGGGTGACACATACATACACAAACAAACTGACCCCATTTGTAAATATTATATTGGGTTGGTTTAATCAACATTCAACAACACAACAAGATAACAATATATGAATCTATAAATTAGTACTTTGAATGGAGACTTGAAAATGAAAGTATGAAACTACCCGGGTGAGATCAAGAGACAGAGTACAGAGAGGGTTTAAAGTTTTATTTAGGTTTAGGCTTGTATTTGAGCTTTTTAATTGGATTTTCCTTAAAGAAAAAAAATTGGCAAAATCAAAATATTAGGTTGTACCTCTCAAAAAGGGCCCAAATGAAAAAAAAACGATAAACTTGGTAAAACAACCGATATTTGGAAACCTTGTATCATTCGATATAACGTTAGTTTTAGTTTATATAATATACCTATTTTTTTTTCAAAAAACCGGGGGTCGAAACCGTATATTCCTAAAAAATTCTATACGGATACTATATAATCGGAACTTCTGAACGAAAATTCGGGGGGTCGGCCGCCCCCTCCCGCCCTTTGAAACCTCCGCCACTGTAAACCCAGCTAATCTGTCAACCCAAAAGCAAAATAAGGATCAAACTTACACCATTGGGCAATTGAAACCCACACTGCATGTGGAAACAAACAGGTGATCGCATGTCTCTGGATAATGGCCACAAAAGATACACAGATTCGAAGGCACTGGGATGTTTCTTGTGGCTAGACCCACGAGAGTTGGTAAGCGATACTTAACAGCTCTCCACGCCTAAGAAGGTGGACCAAGGCAAGCTTTCAGGTTACTAACAAAAAAAAAAAAAAAAAAACACCCGAGTCATCAAAATCCCAGATCTATCGATCCTTTTCTAACACATAATCAGCGAAAGACTGCAGCTCACTCAACCCCGGAGGCAACATGCCTTTTCCATTGCCATTGCCATTGCACAACCAAACCAGCACCGTTACGAGTCAGTCGATATTGCTTGCCTTTCCAAAGAAAACTAAAAGTCTAGACCTTATTTTACATGTTTGTAACAAAAAGTACATTTGAATTGGTTTTCAGTTCAAGCATTTCATCAAATATATGACGTGCACTAGAAAACTATCAGCTTAACACGTTCAATACAGAACTATCCCTTCCAATTAAAGACACTAAACAAACAAACTTATCTCAACTAAATATAAAATCAACACAGGAAACACAACGCAATTGAAGTCTTGATGAAACAGAGAAAAATCAAGCTTCAATTTGTTTTAACACAAGTTAAATAATTTATAACTATAGCATAAGAAACCTCACATTTGGGCTTGAAATCTTACCATATGTAGATGGAGGATCTGCAATATAATCATATATCAGTTTATAACGGTCACAATGACTCAATTGAGTTACAGGTAATGTAAAACTCTTCAACAACATAGACCACAATAAGGATTATTAATATAATCATATATCAGTTTCTTCAAGCAATGACAATTGTATTGAGATAAAGAAAACTAACACATTTTTTATATAAAAAACGCTCCTTATGAACCAGCGGGACGTGATACTGGTTGTCGCGCCAGCGCACGATCCGTCACAAAAGTGGTCCCTATATACTGACGGGGCCTCCAACGGAGATGGCGCTGGCGCCGGACTGCGCCTTATCAGCCCAGATAAACACGAGTTCACATATGCCATCCGCCTAGAGTTCAAAAGTACAAATAATGAGGCGGAATACGAAGCGTTGATGGCAGGCCTCCGCATAGCGGAAAAAATGGGGGCCAGGCACGTGGAGGCGCATGTTGACTCACTATTAGTAGCGCGGCAGATCAACAGGACCTACGACGCAAAAGACGAGACCATGGCTATGTACCTGGAACAAGCCAAGAAACTCATGCGCCGATTCGACACATGCACTGTTGAGCACATCAGGCGCAGCGAGAACAAACCAGCCGATGCGCTGAGCAAAATGGCGTCCACAGTTTTCGAGCATATGGCCAAAGAGGTCCGAATCGAGGTCCGAGACAAACCGTCCGTTCCTCCGCGCCAGGTCAATGTCACCCAAACAGGCAACGCGTCATGGATGATGCCAATCAAAGCCTTCCTATCATCCGGAACCTTACCTGACGATAAGTTAGAAGCCCGGAAGATAAAGAACAAGGCTTTACAATATCAACTGACAGGAGACATCCTATATCGCCGCTCCTACCTAGGGCCGCTGTTGCGCTGCGTAGACCCTGCGGAAGCCTCATTTCTCCTCAAAGACATACACGAAGGAACATGCGGGTTACACGCAGGCCCAAGGATGGTGGTAGCGAAGCTGATGAACGCAGGGTATTACTGGCCCGGTATGCATGTCGACGCGGTCAACGAACTACGCAAATGTAACAGCTGCCAGCGTCACGCCCCAAATACCCTGCGCCCCAAGAACAACCTGGTGCCGGTCACAGCGGCTTGGCCGTTCCAAAAATGGGCCATCGACCTGGTGGGGCCATTCCCGACGGCGCCGGGTAATGTGAAATACTTAATTGTTGCCATCGACTACTTCACTAAATGGGTCGAAGCCAAGCCTCTAGCCAAGATCGACGGCGCGCACGTAAAAAAGTTCCTCTGGGAGTTCATCATTTGTCGGTTCGGCTTACCAATGCAATTGGTCAGCGACAACGGAACACAATTTGAAGACCAATATCTTCAGCAATTGTTGGCTCAGATGGGGTCAAACAAATATTCACATCCGTTGCACACCCGCAAGGCAACGGTCAAGTAGAAAGGGCCAACCGCTCAATTGTAGAAGGCATCAAGACAAGGCTGGGAACAAAAAGAACAGGGTGGGTAGACGAGCTTCCACACGTTTTGTGGGCCTACCGCACCCTCACAAAAATAAGTAACGGAGAAACACCGTTCAGCCTAACATACGGTTCCGAAGCCGTAATTCCCGCAAAAATAACTTGCCCCACAGCAAGGGTATTGATGGCCGACACAACCGACAATGATAAAGAGCTCCGCATAAACCTCGATCTACTAGAAGAGCGTCGTGACCTCGCGGCAATAAAGGAAGCCAACTACAAAACTCAACTGGAACAATATTATAGCAAGCGCGTCAAAGAACAAACCTTCAGAATTGGGGATTA